>WNWK01008716.1:0-82354 GCA_009830355.1 Cherax destructor
AAAATGCTCAATGTTATTTTCCTTAAGATAATTTCAATTTTGCTATTAACTACCATCCTACTAAACACTTGTTACAATGTAGTATCACCATATTGTAATTTGAACATTGTAATATCATCATATTGTAATCTGAACAATATTTATACAAGTCAAACTCAATCAATTTCTCCAATATTATGTACATAGTCTATAAGTCATTAGATAAGCTGCCCTCAATGCCATGGCATGTCAATGGCTCTCCTTGCACTTCTATGTAAAATTGCGAAGAAATAAATATTTGTATTTGTAATTGTAACATACGTCTAGTTGTTCGTTAATGGCTCTGGTGGCCTGGTGGCTAAAGCTCTCGATTCACACAGCGAGGGTCTGGGTTTGAATCCCAGCCAGGGTAGAAACATTGGGGGTGTTTCTTTACACCTGTTGTCTATCTTCTCCATCAGAAAAATGGATACCTGGGTGTTAGTCGACTGGTGTGGGTCTTATCCTGGGACACTGACCTAATTTGCCCGAAATGCTCAGCATAACAAGGGGTTTGGTTTGGCTTTCTATATAGTAGTATGTCATTGATGTCTGCTAGGCCTGTATACCTTGTACATGTACTTGTAGTAAATAAATATATTATTATTAAAAGTGTGGCGGCTTACCTGGTAGTACACTGAACTGCCTTGAAGAGGGACCTGGAGAGATACCTAAAATCAGTACCATAACAGCCGGGCTGTGGTTCGTCCGTTGAACTACGTGCGGTCAGCAATAACAGCCTGGTTGATCAGGCCCTGATCCACCGGAGGCCTGGTCAACGACTAGGCCTTGGGGGCTTTTACCACCCCGGAATACCCTCCAGGTAGGCAGCCATTTTCTCAGATTAGTTTCACTTGCAGCGTTTTGATTGTTTATCACCAAATGTTTGTCATTGTCTATATAGTTTGAATCCTTGGAGTATTTCGATAGTTTCATAGATGATATATGATGGCAAATAAACTTCCATGGATGACACGGCGCCCTATTAACTGGGCACTTCATGGGAACACTTCCCACAATGCACGTAGCCACCGTATGCGTGAGGGCGGGGAAAGGCATTGGCACTCATCAGCTTGGAGAAGAGTTCAGCTCCATGGTCTGGTGGTAAGTCCATCAGCTTGGAGAAGAGTTCAGCTCCATGGTCTGGTGGTGAGTCCCTCAGCCTGGAGAAGAGTTCAGCTCCATGGTCTAGTGGTGAGTCCCTCAGCCTGGAGAAGAGTTGAGCTCCATGGTCTGGTGGTGAGTCCCTCAGCCTGGAGAAGAGTTCAGCTCCATGGTCTGGTGGTGAGTCCATCAGCTTGGAGAAGAGTTCAGCTCCATGGTCTGGTGGTGAGTCCATCAGCTTGGAGAAGAGTTCAGCTCCATGGTCTGGTGGTGAGTCCCTCAGCCTGGAGAAGAGTTCAGCTCCATGGTCTGGTGGTGAGTCCATCAGCTTGGAGAAGAGTTCAGCTCCATGGTCTGGTGGTGAGTCCATCAGCTTGGAGAAGAGTTCAGCTCCATGGTCTGGTGGTGAGTCCCTCAGCCTGGAGAAGAGTCCAGCTCCATGTTCTGGAACGATATGAAGCTGAAGCGTGAGAAAATACTCTTAAATACTGTGTAGGTGAAACGTTTCATTAATAAAGATCCCTAACTGTTGCACCTGTGTCTTAACCATCAACTTGTAGGCGTTTTATGTCATTTTCAACAGAACTACCAATTTTATTATTAATATAGGATGTTACTTAGGCATTTTTGTTATTATACTCGCAAGTTATCATAAGTAATAACTCATAACGTGTTATTTACACTTCATAGCACCATCCTGGAGTTTGTCATTTTGACCCCTGACTGAGAGCTGTTTATCTGGCAGGGACTTCATATTAGGGTAAGAAAGTTCCTCTAACGTTTCTTCATTCATGTGGAAAAATTGTCTCAACAAGATAAATCTAATTAGATAACGAGTCTACACCACTTGCTGTTGATCTCACACAGGGTTTAGCATTGTTGAATAATTTGTAATTGTTTGTGTTGCTGCTGGTATGATGAGCACCGTCGAGCTCTAACGCCGTGTTCAAGCATCGGTTGATGTTCTGCTCTCACGCCAACAGCGATAGTATTCTCCCTGACAGTTTTCTGTGGGTACAATGTTTCCTTATATTATAGTGTGAGTAGATAGACTTCCTGCTAAAAATATGAGGACAAATGTTTTAAATACTGACCAGTGGCATAAACACACTGAAGAGAACCTCAGTACAACGCTGAGCACAAAGTATTTAACCTACACATTGTTTAAATATCTTCAAGTGTGTTCGTCTGTGCAATAACAATATAAGAAAGAACACCGTAGTACTTGTAATATTCCTCAGGACAACATCCCGACACGGGTCTCAATATTTCGACGACCCGTTTTTATATATTGATAGAACACCATAGTACTTTGCCTGCTGGCCCCTTCTGGGCACTTCTTGCTCACGAACAACAACTCCACCACTCCTGGTGACAAATGTCGTGCTGTTGACGATAATGACATTGAGGAAGCTTTCTTTTTAACAATGGTTCACTTTATCATGATTTGATAAATCTCTAGAAACGTTCCATTAAAAGCTTACTAGCAACTTGTGCCTTTAGTTCACTATTTCCAGCCTTAAAGCCGTCCCAACCTGTCGCATCAACACTTGTAAGTAAACTACCAGTTGCATCAAATACCTTTAACACAGACTCTGATATACTATACCAATAAAGGGGTAACCCCAAACAGTTGTCAACTAGTAAGTATATCTCATGACTTTGTACAAAAAGAACTAAGCAGGTTAAACCCAACTAAGAGCATCCCGTCTAGGTTCCTAAAAGATGGTACCTCTGAATTGCCAATCCCCATTGCTTATATAATAAATTTGTCCATCACCACTAATACCGTACCAGAGTTACTCTTGTCTTCAAGAAATGTAGTAGGTCTGATGTCAGCAACTATAGGCCTGTTAGTGAAATGCAGCTACCACCCCAGCCCCACCCTGGGGTCGACAGAGCACCAGACGATGCCATATTGTCTATTCCCTCAGGTAGAGACTTGGAGTGGATACAAAAAAATATGGGAATATAGAGATCAAATAAAAAGGGAACATTACTAGAATATGGGAGAATAGACGGTAGCGGTCTATTCTCTTGGGAGTATGCTGCCACCACCTGCTCTTTTAATAGTGGAAGGGATAAAAGAAACGATAGTCATAGGAGAAGGGAGAAAAACATGGAGTTTGGGTTAGAGCAGGAGAAAACCCAGTGAGAAATAAAACAGGATAGTTAAAACAATATAGGGGGTCCTGATAAGTACTGGCTCTTAGGGTAGCATGGCCTGAAAAACACGAGCAGTAGGCACCTTATCAGGGGCTTGACTCTCCACAGAAAAATGATAACATCAATAGGTTATTATATTTAGTCTCTGACACATGGACCTTATATACATGGCTCAAAGGGGGAAGTAAAACATACCCAGGTAAGACCACTTACAATTTAATAAACACATTACAGGGGTATCTGAAAATATTAACACAAAATAACATCTAGCAACAAATACTTAATTCTTATTAGCAGGACTGGCTTACTGCTGTCAAAACCACCTCCCCACATAGTTCCCAAGGGACTCCATTGCTTTCCATACTGAGGTTTAAATAGTCTTGATACATTCCTGCTTTGGGATACTCCTGAGACCTTCCAAATCCCAGATTACAAGTCTGGTCTGATCCTCCAGGACTATAGTGTTCAAGGTCTTTCTAGCACTCTCCTCTCATCAGTGTCTCTGGTGAATCTCTCCTACTTTGGAGGCATATCTTTGGGGGTGCCTGGTTGCTAACCCCAAGCCTGCTCCTACTCTTGAGGCATCTCTTTGGGGGTGCCTGGTTGCTGCTAAACCCTAAAACATTTTCAGGTTTAGTCACAAAATACACAAGCAAGAACTTCTACAAACAAAATAAAGATCTTGCAAAAGAATATAAGAAAGGAACATAATTAACAAATTATCAAAACAATAAAAAATGGCATATAAAAAATAATTCAAGACTTTACATAAAATAAGACAGCTGAAATACAGTAAACAAACAGTATAGCTTAACACAATTATAAGACAAAAGACTGAACATATATGTATGCACACAATAACATGAAACATAGGCTAGTATGAATTAAGACAGGAAAATAAAATAGTTGTGCAGGATAGCAAAAACAAAGGTAAGCTAGGTTAAGTTAAGTTACATGTGACAGATAAATTACAGGAAATAAACAGTTAAACATAAGTAGTAGATATTTAATAAAAGAGTATTAGCATAAAAGATAGGTTAGGAATAAGATATAGGTTAGAAATAAGAAGTATTAGGGTAGATCACATGAGTCAAAAATAACAGTCATTACACCTTAAATTATCATTATTCTTACAATTTACTCTAATCATACAATATACAGGTATCATTTAACTATCATAATAAGGCAAGTTACAAGGTATACACAGTTAATAGGCCTTTCTTAGAGTGATACAAGATATGCCGGCTGGAGGCTTGTTCCTCCAATGGATATAACACAAAAAGACGGCATTGTAACAATTTTTGATCTTCTCTACTTATCTCTCTCAACACAGATTATGAACTCACTTGTTAGCAGCAGTATAATCAATATGGGAAGTTGAAAAAGGCTTCTTAAGCTGACAAAGGTGTGAGAGTGGTCATGGGAACTCTTCCGCGTGTTCCCTCCCTTGTTTTGAATAGAACTCCCTCTCATGTACACAAACTCTTTACAAATTTCGACACAAGAAGGTCAACTTGCCTCTATAAACCTTATTTCTACTCACAATAATTATTACAATGAATACTAATACTAGAAAAACAATCAGACACAAAGAAAATTAATGTTATACACTATATTACAGATTAACAAAAATTCTAGAGAAAATATATTGGAACATACAATAACAGAGCAACAGAATGCGAAGATAATCACAGTTCAAATACATTTCTTGAGTTAATTAACAGCATTTATTTCTTTCCCCTGAGTTACAGAACTATGCACATGGTAAATAGATAAGGATATAGACAAGAAATATAAGTGAGGACAGTCATGAAATTTTCACAACTAATATTTATCACACCTTACATAAATAATGCTTGAGGGCTGATTTGCTTCATTACATTAGTATACTCAGTGTAATATCCAAAATTCTAGAGAGGGCGGTGTACTGTCAAGTAGTTAAATATCTTAGTGACAACAACATTCTTCATAGTTACCAATCAGGCTTTAGGAGATCTTACTCAACACTTCGGAAAAACAGAAGCCATATTCTTTGGCACGAAACATAAACTGAGAAGGGTAAATAATTTTAATGTCTGGTGTAATGCGGAATCCATCACTTCAGTTTCCTCAGTAAAATATCTGGGAATCCCTTTGACCCATGCATGTCAGGAGAATTGATAAGGAACAGTGTAGTAAAGAAAGGGAATGCCAGACTGAAGTTCCTCTACTGACAAGCACATTGATTACCTACTGAGGCTCGCAGGACACTATGGACTACGCTTGCTCTTCATGGTACTCTGCCTTGACAAAAAAAAAAAAAATGAAAGATAGACTGCAAATCACCCAGAATAAAATGGTAAGATTCATCCTGGACCTGGGCCCAGGAGAACATGTAGGCTAAGATGAATTACAACAGTTGGATATGCTGAAGACTGAAGACAGAGAAAAACAACTGAAGTTAAATCAAGTTTATAAAATTACTCTCAAACAATGTCCAGAATATCTTGCTGCCAATTTTGTCAAGGCTGGGAACCAAAGCAGTCATAGTACTAGGGGGAGAGAGCACAACTTTGTAGTTCCCACAGTCACTGGCCAGGCTTCAAACACCTTTTATTGTACAGCAATAAAGGAATGGAACAGACTACCTGCACATGTCAAAGGCAGTCATAGCATGAGCCAGTTCAAGAAGAGAGCCAAAAGGTACCTAATGAATGTAGCGACAGAAAGGTACCTAATGAATGTAGCGACAGAAAGGGAATAGAATGATACTTTATTTTTTAGCTTACATACATGTAAATATAAATAACTCATTTTACCTTATTCCTAGTATATCTCCTTTATAGTATAATAATAAGATATTATACACACACAACCCGCACGGTATTGTGCCTTTTTTTGTTAATAAAATATTATCTCCGTTATAGTATAATAATAATAAGGTATTAAATGGACCCCAATGGAAATAAGTCACTCTGTCTGACTTTTTTGGGTTATCCTAGGTTCTCTACACATATGCTGCTATGTATGATAATCTATGTAACTGTATTTGTGTATACCTGAATAAACTTACTAATAACCTCACCGACACTACCTGTCAGTTTGGCCCACTTGTTTATAGATGCCAAGGCATTTTTTTCACCTTGGATTAGAACCATGAACTTGACTAGTGTTGAATCGTATCTGCCCCATTTTTGACAATTCCAACTTTTCTAAATCAAAATGAAATTAACTTTTGTATTATACCGCTACTTATGGTATCATTTTTGATTGTTAATGAGGAACACGCATGGAACCTCGAAAACTTCTATTGGAACTCCGCCGTTTTGCTCAAGCTGTTTATCATGACTTTATAAAGCTCTTGTTGAACGAAACTTTTAATAATAAAGAATTACATTTTTATCTGTGTCTTTATCATCTACTTGTCGGTACGTTGCCTCTCCTATCAAGTTTGTTAATGAAAGTTGCCAACAATAAGGGACCCAACACTGAGCCTTTCGGAACGCTGCTTGTGAATGAGACTCAGTCTGATCTGACCCAATGAATGGAATCTATGTACTGAATATCACTAAGCTATGACTCAATCCACGAGAGAATTTCTTATTCTTCATGGTGATTTCAAATTGTATCTACTATTATTCATTCTAATAATTTACCCACATTTTGAAGAAATGACCGCGAAGTGTGTGGAGCTCAACATGAGATTCAGAGAGGTGTTCACAGAGGAGATAGAAGGGCCTCCAGAAAGGCGGAGAGGTGGGGTACACCATCAGGTACTGGACACAATACACACAACTGAGGAGGAAGTGAAGAGGCTACTAAGCGAGCTAGATACCTCAAAAGGCGATGGGGCCGGATAACATCTCTCCATGGGTCCTGAGAGAGGGAGCAGAGGAGCTATGTGTACCCCTAACAATGATCTTCAACACATCTATCGAAACAGGGCAACTACCTGAGGTATGGAAGACAGCAAATGTAGTCCCAATTTTTAAAAAAGGAGACAGGCAAGAAGCACTAAACTACAGACCAGTGTCACTGACATGTATAGTATGCAAGGTCATGGAGAAGATCAACAGGAAAAGAGTGGTGGAACACCTAGAAAGGAATGGGCTTATCAACGACGGCCAACACGGTTTCAGGGACGGGAAATCCTGTGTCACAAACCTTCTGGAGTTCTATGAGAGGGTGACAGCAGTAAGACAAGAGAGAGAGGGGTGGGTAGATTGCATATTCTTGCACTGTAAGAAGGCGTTTGACACAGTTCCACACAAGAGATTAGTGCAAAAGCTGGAGGACCAGGCGGGGATAACAGGGAAGGCACTCCAATGGATCAGGGAATACCTGTCAGGAAGACAGCAGCGAGTCATGGTACGTGGCGAGGTGTCAGAGTGGGCGCCGGAGACGAGTGGGGTCCCACAGGGGTCAGTCCTAGGACCGGTGCTGTTTCTGGTATTTGTGAACGACATAACGGAAGGAATAGACTCCGAAGTGTCCCTGTTTGCAGATGATGTGAAGCTGATGAGAAGAATTATAATAATATAATAATAATAATAATAATATATTTATTTAGACATGGTACAATGATACATAGTTAGGTAGACATGATACAATGATAAGTAGGTATAAATGAGATGTACATGCTAAAAGCCCCTAATATGCTGTGCATTGCGAGCATTCTTAAGATTAATTATTTGTAGACTACATGGTAAAAAAATATGGTTGATAATTTATAAAATAAGTATAATTGTGTATCTAAGTTGTAAAATTTGAATATAAGTTGAACATAATAATTTATTAGTTGTAGCAATGCAACTAATTGAGTGAGATAACAATTTAAAACAATTAGTTGCATTGCAGTGAAAGTTTACGTGGTCATTATAATGCAAATGTTATAGAAACAGTTAGTTTAGTATTTATTATTCGTAACAGGTTTTTACAGTTAAGTGATTAATCAGGTTTTTACATTTAAGTGATTATTCTACTTTGTTGGGAATGTTTGATATTGTGCATTTAGGTTTGGGTGAGAAGGTGGTTTTTTAGCATAGTTTTGAATTAGGGTACAGGCAGGGTTTCTTTGGCAATGACAGGTAATGAATTCCAAATTTTCGTGCCTTTTATATGCTTTGAGTTTTTACATAGTGTTAGATGGACACGGGGAACATCGAGGAGTGATCTGTGTCTAGTATTATGGTCATGTGTCCTGTTAAAATTGGTAAGGAGAAGTTTGAGTGGTGGGTTAATATTTGCATAGAGTGTTCTATGTATGTAATAGGCACAGTAAAAAGTATGGATGTCTTGTATGGTGAGTAAGTTTAGGTTTTTGAATATTGGTGAAGTATGTTGTCTGGAGTGTGAATTTGTTATCATTCTAACTGCTGCCTTTTGTTGTGTTATTAATGGTCTGAGATGAGTTATTGATGTTGAGCCCCATGCGCAGATTACATAGGTGAGGTAGGGGTAGATGAGTGAGTGATATAGGGTAAGGAGAGCTGATTGTGGAACATAGTACCGTATCTTGGATAGTATTCCCACGGTCTTTGAGACTTTCTTGGATGTGTCAATCGGACGAGGACCAGGCAGAGCTACAAAGGGACCTGGACAGGCTGCAAGCCTGGTTAAGCAATTGGCTCCTGGAGTTCAACCCCTCCAAGTGCAAAGTCATGAAGATTGAGGAATGGCAAAGAAGACCGCAGACGGAGTACAGTCTAGGGGGACAGAGACTACAAACCTCAGTCTAGGAAAAAGATCTTGGGGTGAGTATAACACCAGGCACATCTCCTGAGGCACACATCAACCAAATAATTGCTGCAGCATAGGGGCGCCTAGCAAACCTAAGAACAGCATTCCGACATCTTAATAAAGAATCGTTCAGGACCCTGTACATTGTGTACGTTAGGCCCATATTGGAGTATGCAGCACCAGTTTGGAACCCACACCTAACCAAGCACGTAAAGAAGCTAGAGAAAGTACAAAGATTTGCAACAAGATTAATCCCGGAGCTAAGGGGTATGTCCTACGAGGAGAGGTTAAGAGAAATCGACCTGACAACAGGAGAGATAGGGGACACATGGACAGGAGAGATAGGGGACACATGGACAGGAGAGATAGGGGACACATGGACAGGAGAGATAGGGGACACATGGACAGGAGAGATAGGGGACACATGATAACGACATATAAAATACTGAGAGGAATTGACAAGGGGGACAGAGACAGAATGTTCCAGAGATGGGACACAGCAACAAGGGGACACAGTTGGAAGTTGAAGACTCAGATGAATCACAGGGATGTTAGGAAGTATTTCTTCAGTCACAGAGTGGTCGGGAAGTGGAATAGTTTGGGAGGCGATGTAGTGGAGGCAGGATCCATACATAACTTTAAGAAGAGGTATGATAAAGCTCATGGCACAGGGAGAGTGACCCAGTAGCGGCCAGTGAAGAGGCGGGACTAGGAGCTATGAATCGACCCCTGCAACCACAACTAGGTGAGTACAACTAGGTGAGTACACACATAAACACACGCCCTCAGGGTATGGTCGCAGTATAAGTGCTAGAGTGTATGAGTGTCACTCTGAGTGTATGAATGTGACTATGGTAATATATGAGTGAGTGTGTGTATGAGAATTGAGCGAGAGTATAAGTATGATTGTGTGAGTGTATGAGTGCGCTTGTATATGTGTGAGCTTGTATGAGTGTATGAATGTCACGCTCACCAAACAAGCCACGTCACCCTCCCGTCCTGCCTTAACCAAGCAGGAAGCAGCGTTGTTACGACGCTGGAGAGGGAACCTCGTCAACCCTCCTGAATAAAGCTCTTCCTGTTCACTGTAATTGTATTATGTGGAAGCTAGATACTTGCTGGCCGGTGAATAATAAATCCATTAATATTAATATGTTCTAGAGATGAGGGACCATCTCGATAGAGTTATAAATTCGTGGGCTTTCTTTCTGAGTGTACCATGGATATAGAATGATATAGACCCACGAAATCTGGAAGAGAAAGGGCACAGAGACTGACGGAGACGGAATCATAAACATAAACACGGACTTGGGGGAAAAGAGACAGAAAGAGAGTCACCGAGCTAGATACAGAGAACTGACAACTTCAACATTGTCCTTCCGATCTCAAATGTACAGAATAAACAAGAATTTCAGTTGGTGAGTGAAGCGACCACAGGCAGCGAACACTGGGTAAATGTCCTCACTTCTCAGCTAATTAACTCTCTCTCTCTCTCTCTCTCTCTCTCTCTCTCTCTCTCTCTCTCTCTCTCTCTCTCTCTCTCTCTCTCTCTCTCTCTCTCTCTCTCTCTCTCTCTCTCTCTCTCTCTCTCTCTCTCTCTCTCTCTCTCTCTCTCTCTCTCTCTCTCTCTCTCTCTCTCCTCTCTCTCTCTCTCTCTCTCTCTCTCTCTCTCTCTCTCTCGTTCGTCTCTCTCTCTCTCTCTCATACATGCAGTAAGACCTGGATATATAAGCGTAGTGATATTCACATGAAGGAAAAGTTCCAACATAACAAAGGAAGAACTGTAAATGTAGCATAAAATAATTAAGAGGTAAAATTTCACATAATATGTTGAAGGCTATTAGAATCTCAGCGGTGGTATAATATCACAGGAAGAAACAAAGATCAGTAAAAACTCAAGAAGAGCTACAAAGTTTACTTCATAAAACTAAGAGGTTGTTAAAATGTGTAGGCTGAACATTAGCCACGCCCTCACTGACTGATAGCAGATAAGACAACCAGATATCCTATACCATTAACAGGTAATTCAAGTGAATTGGTAAGGAAAATTTCCCAGGATCATGAACACAGACACATACACACTACACACACACACACACACACACACTACACACACAAAACACACACACACAACATACACACACACAAACACACAAAAACACACACACTTACACACACCACACACACACACACACAAGACACACAGACACCACACCATATATATATATATATATATATATATATAGAATCTAAATATCCTAAATATCCATCAATTATATATAATTTTATATATATATATATATATATATATATATATATATATAGGTAGGTAGTAGGTTGGTAGACAGCAACCACTCAGGGAGGTACTACCATCCTGCCAGGTGACTGTGAAACAGAAACCTGAAACTGTTTTACATGATGGTAGGATTGCTGGTGTCTTTTTTCTGTCTCATAAACATGCAAGATTTCAGGTACGTCTTGCTACTTCTACTTACACTTAGGTCACACTACGCAAACATGTACACGTTTATTGTATACACATTCATCTGAGTTTTCTTTGATTTTATCTTAATAGTTCTTGTTCTTATTGCTTTTCCCTTTCATATCCATGGGAAGTGGAATAAGAATCTTTCCTCCGTAAGCCATGCGTGTTGTAAAAGTCAACTAAAATGCCGGGAACAATGGGCTAATAACCCCTTTTCCTGTATAGCTTACTAAAAAGAAGAAGAAGAAAATCGTCAAAGTGGGATGTTTGAATGTGCGTGGATGTTGTGCGAATGATAAGAAAGAGATGATTGTAGATGTTATGAATGAAAAGAAGCTGGATGTCCTGGCATTAAGTGAGACAAAGCTGAAGGGGTAGGAGAGTTTCAGTGGGCAGAAATAAATGGGATTAGATCAGGGTTTCAAATAGAGTTAGAGCTAAAGAAGGAGTGGCAATAATGTTGAATAATCAGTTATGGCAGGTAAAGAAGGAATATAAATGTATAAATTCAAGGATTATGTGGAGTAAAATAAAGGTTGGATGTGAAAAGTGGGTTATAGTAAGTGTTTATGCACCTGGAGAAGAGAGAAGTGTAGAGGAGAGAGAGAATTTTGGGAAATGTTGAGTGAGTGTGTGGGGAGTTTTGAACCAAGTGAGAGAGTAATTGTGGTTGGGGATCTTAATGCTAAAGTGGGTAAAAATGTTGTGGATGGAGTAGTAGGTAAATTTGGGGTGCCAGGGGTAAATGTAAATGGGGAGCCATTAATTGAGCTATGTGTAGAAAGAGGTTTGGTAATAGTAATACATATTTTATGAAAAAGAGGATAAATAAATATACAAGGTATGATATAGCACGTAAGGAAAGTAGTTTGTTGGATTATGTATTGGTGGATAAAAGGTTGATGAGTAGGCTTCAGGATGTACATGTTTATAGAGGGGCAACGGATATATCAGATCATTATTTGGTTGTAGCTACAGTTAGAGTAAAGGTAGATGGGACAAAAGAAAATGGCAACAGCAAGTAAGAGAGAGGTAAAAGTGTATAAACTAAGGGAGGAGGAAGTTAGGGTGAGATATAAGCAACTATTGGCAGAAAGGTGGGCTAGTGCAAGTAGGAGTAGTGGGGGGGGTTGAAGAGAGTTGGGATAGTTTTAAAAATGCAGTATTAGAATGTGGGGCAGAAGTTTGTGGCTATAGGAGGGTGGGTGCAGGAGGAAAGAGGAGTGAGTGGTGGAATGAAGAAGTAAAGGGTGTGATAAAGAGAAAAAGGTAGCTTATGAGAGGTTTTTACAAAACAGAAGTGTTAGTAGAAGAGCAGAGTATATGGAGAGTAAAAGAAAGGTGAAGAGAGTGGTGAGAGAGAGCAAAAGAAGAGCGGATGAAAGAACGGGAGAGGCTCTGTCAAGAAATTTTGCTGAAAACAAGAAAAATTTTGGAGTGAGATAAACAAGGTAAGAAAGCCTAGGGAACGAATGGATTTGTCAGTTAAAAACAGAGTAGGGAGTTAGTAGATGGGGAGCTGGAGGTATTGGGTAGATGGCGGGAATATTTTGAGGAACTTTTAAATGTTGATGAAAAGAGGGAGCGTAATTTCATGTACTGGCCACGGAGGTACAACATCGTTTAGGAGTGAAGAAGAGCAGGATGTGAGTGTGGGGGAGGTGCGTGAGGCATTACGTAGAATGAAAGGGGGTAAAGCAGCAGGAATTGACGGAATCATGACAGAAATGTTAAAAGCAGGGGGGAATATAGTGCTGGAGTGGTTGGTATTTTTGTTTAATAAATGTATGAAAGAGGGGAAGGTACCTAGGGATTGGCAGCGAGCATGTATAGTTCCTTTATATAAAGGGAAGGGGGATAAAGAGAGTGTAAAAATTATAGGGAATAAGTTTACTGAGTATACCAGGTAAAGTGTATGTCAGGGTTATTATTGAAAGAATTAGAGGTAAGACAGAGAGTAGGATTGCAGATGAGCAAGGAGGCTTTAGAATGGGTAGGGGATGCGTAGATCAAGTGTTTACAGTGAAGTATATATGTGAACAGTATTTAGATAAAGGTAGAGAAGTTTTTATTGCATTTATGGATTTAGAAAAGGCATATGATAGAGTGGATAGGGGAGCAATGTGGCAAATGTTGCAAGTGTATGGAATATCTAGTAAGTTACTGAAGGCTGTAAAGAGTTTTTATGAGGATAGTGAGGCTCAGGTTAGGGTGTGTAGGAGAGAGGGAGATTACTTCCCGGTAAAAGTAGGTCTTAGACAGGGATGTGTGATGTCACCATGGTTGTTTAATATATTTATAGATGGGGTTGTAAAAGAAGTAAATGCTAGGGTGTTGGGGAGAGGGGTGGGATTAAATTTTGGAGAATTAAATGCAAAATGGGAGTTGACACAGTTACTTTTTGCTGATGATACTGTGCTTATGGGAGATTCTAAAGAAAAGTTGCAAAGGTTAGTGGACGAGTTTGGGAGAGTGTGTAAAGGTAGAAAGTTGAAAGTGAACATAGATAAGAGTAAGGTGATGAGGGTATCAAACGATTTAAATAAAGAAAAATTGGATATCACATTGGAGAGAGGGATTATGGAAGAAGTAAATGTTTTCAGATATTTGGGAGTTGATGTGTCAGCGGATGGATTTATGAAGGATGAGGTTAACCATAGAATTGATGAAGGAAAAAAGGTGAGTGGTGCATTGAGGTATCTGTGGAGACAAAAAACGTTATCCATGGAGGCAAAGAAGGGAATGTACGAAAGTATAGTGGTACCAACACTCTTATATGGGTGTGAAGCATGGGTTGCAAATGCTGCAGCGAGGAGGAGGCTGGAGGCAGTGGAGATGTCCTGTCTAAGGGCAATGTGTGGTGTAAATATTATGCAGAAAATTCGGAATGTGGAAATTAGGAAAAGGTGTGGAGTTACTAAAAGTATTTGTCAGAGGGCTGAAGAGGGGTTGTTGAGGTGGTTTGGTCATTTAGAGAGAATGGATCAAAGTAGAATGACTTGGAGAGCGTATAAATCTGTAGGGAAGGAAGGCGGGGTAGGGTCGTCCTAGAAAAGGTTGGAGGGAGGGGTAAAGGAGGTTTTGTGGGCGAGGGCTTGGACTTCCAGCAAGCATGTGTGAGCGTGTTAGATAGGAGTGAATGGAGACGAATGGTTTTGGGACATGACGATCTGTTGGAGTGTGAGCAGGGTAACATTGTGTGAAGGGATTCAGGGAAACCAGTTAATTGATTTAGTTGGACTTGAGTCCTGGAAATGGGAAGTACAATGCCTGCACTTTAAAGGAGGGGTCTGAGATAGTGACAGCTGGGAGGGACTTTTCTCAGCTGTCGTATCTGAGCTCCTCTGCAAAGACAGTGATTATGTATGAGTGTGGTGAAAGTGTTGAATGATGATGAAAGTTTTTTCTTTTTGGGGATTTTCTTTCTTTTTGGGTCACCCTGCCTCGGTGGGAGACGGCCGACTTGTTGAAAAAAAAAAAAAAAAAAAAAATATATATATATATATACATATGTATCTATGTCAGAATACAGAATGTAGATAAAAAAAATCGTTATGTTGAGTGAGGTTTCTCACTTACGTTTGGTCCTTCCCATTTTTTTACATAGTTGCCAATGGAAAAACTATTGATTCCATAAAAATATTTTTTTTGGGTGAATAATCCAATTTTTAAACGAGTTTGGTCTATTCAGCTTTTTAGGCACAGCAAGTAAGTGCAGTCACCTCACTCTGGGAACTTCCTCCAAACAGTTTCCATTTCGGCAATGGGAACACACATCCCCCCGTTGACCCTCCGTATTGCAGTGGCTCTCCGCCTCGCTGCCTCAATCCACACAGAATATACATGTATTTGCAGCAATGTGGAAACCAACCAATATGGTCTACATGGCCTAAAGTGCTCCAAAACCAAGGGCTGGCACACAAGATACAATGAAATCAACATTATAGAGAGGAGCCTTGCTACAGCTGGTGCCCGGCTGAGAGACAACCCTGATCCCCAACATTCAACAATACTCACAACCCTGCAAACTGCCCCGACGGGAACACCATCTATCCTTGGAAGAATTGCAAGCGTTTAACATGGGACTACACCTGTGTGTCGACGCTGGTTGACACCTACATCCGTCACAGTGTTAATAATAATAATAATAATAATAATAATAATAATAATAATCATAATTTTTATTTCTATAAGTACATGTACAATGTAAATAGGCCTAGCTGACATCAATGACATACTACTATATAGAAAGACCCTTGTTATGCAGAGCATATCATGCAGATTAGGCCATTTTTGTGCCAGGATGCGACCTACACCAGTCGACTAACACCCAGGTACCTATTTTACTAATAGGTGAACATGGACAGCAGGTGTCTTAAAGAAATAAGTCCTAATGTTTCCATTCGTAATGGGGATCGACCCCCGGACCTGTGTGTGAACTGAGTGTGCTAGCAATCGGGACCCTATGGGCAACAGGAAGGTGCTCTAGATCACAGGGAGGAGTACAAGATAAGCAAGTACAGAGACATAAGCCATCAGTATAAATTTATCCCAGTAGCATCAGAGACCTTGGGATCATGGGATAAAAACATCACACGCTTCTCCAAAGAACTGGATTCCAGACTCATACACACCACCAGGGACCCAAGGGCAGCCACTTTCATGTTCCAGCGCCCCAGCGTGGCCATCCAGAGGGAAAATGCCTCCTGCATACGTGGCTCGCGCCCTGCTTCAGAGGAGCTGGAGGAGATTCATAATCTTTGATATATTGTACTAATGTATTCAGGTTTATATATATATATATATATATATATATATATATATATATATATATAAGCTCAAGAAAGAGAAAAATGTTGTCACAATAGAAACATCCTCTGCACTTGCGTTTCCTTCATTAATGTAGGCAATCAACATTATTATCAATCACCTTGACTAACATTTTAAGAGATATCGAGTTTTTGTTTTCTTCTAATCATTAACAGGTAGTGATCTTCACACCCACCAGGATCTTCACAGCCACCGGGATCTTCACAGCCCCCAGGATCTTCACAGCCACCAGGATCTTCACAGCCACCAGGATCTTCACAGCCACCAGGATCTTCACAGCCACCAGGATCTTCACAGCCACCAGGATCTTCACAGCCACCAGGATCTTCACAGCCACCAGGATCTTCACAGCCACCAGGATCTTCACGCCCCAGGATCTTCACAGCCACCAGGATCTTCACAGCCACCAGGATCGTCATGCCGAGAGATATTACAAACTTCGAGTTCAGTTTTCTAACTTCTGATGATAGTGAGGAAATCTTTAAGTTTCTTGACCAACAATTGCTACCGAGGGTTCCATTGGTAAGATACAGTGTTCTCAGTATCAATAAGTATCAATTAAGTGTGAAATATTTCTAGTACATCCCAGTCAAACATGCTTTAAATTTTATATATATATATATATATATATATATATATATATATATATATATATATATATATATATATATATATATATGTATATAAAATGTCGTGCCGAATAGGTAAAATTGGTCAATTAGCAAGAACTCGTTTAAAATTAAGTCATATCTATAATTTTCTCTTATACTTTAAAGATAAATTTTCATTTACGTTAATGTAAAAATTAATAATTTTGAACCAAAAAAAATTTAGAAAAATTACCTAACCTTATTATAACAAGTGCAATTTAATTTAGCCTAATCCAACTAAATATATTTTAAATAAGTTTACAATAATTTAAAACAAAACAAGCAATGAAATATATATTTTTTGTTAGGCTCAGAATGATTTTTGCAAAGTTACTGCATACACAAATTTTCGCTTGCCTTATTCGGCAAGAAGAGAGTTGCTATTTAAGCCAAAATAGCACGTTTTACATATATATATATATATATATATATATATATATATATATATATATATCAATAACTACACTTCACTAGCCAGGGGTCGAACCCATGATGCTTTGGCTAGTGCAGTGTAGTTATTGATCAATACCACTCGTTCGTGGTTACAATAATATAATATACTGCTTGTTGAGCTAGTACACCAAACAGGGAGTAGAATGAAATTAGCCTAGAGGCGTCCACACCACCGTATGTCCTTGGGTAGCGAGTGATAGGGTTAAGAGCAGGTTTAATTCTCTGATTAGGTTTTCCTACCCTTTGGCAAACCGGGCATGATTCTACGTTCTTACCCACTGATTCCCATACCTGGGGCCAGTAGAAATGCTTGGAAATCTTGCCCATGGTCTTTTTAACTCCTAAATGTCCTCCCATGGGTACACCAAACACAAAACTTGATACCTAAACGGCTCCGGCACCACCACATGCTAGAGTGCCTCCCTTGCTCCATCCTTTAACCTCTCATCCGATAAGGTCTTTCTCATCAAAATACCTTTTGCAAAGAAGAAACATTTAATTAGTTGAGAGACCTCTTCCTCAAAGTTAAAAGTTTACAGCTTATAACACTTGGACTGATAAATCTATTTTGACCACTCAAATATTATTTGACTAATCAAAGTATTATTTTGTTAAGAATGTGCTTAACTGGTCACGCAGGAGGTCAAATGTTGCTTAAAATTGTCTAATACGACAATTTTAAGCAGTTCTGGTTTTAAAATGGTTAAAACAATAATGTTTCTCATAAGGCCCAGCATTTATTAACGTTATGAATCACTGGTAGCAAACTTACATTGTAGGTTTATTATAAGTTGTTTAAGTTGTCACTTAATGAGGTTTTCCAGTGAGAGCCTCATATATAGTGCTGAACAATTCTTCTTCAAATATTGTTTCTCTTCATAGTATTGCCCTTATTCTTATTATTTCTATTTTTTCTTCTTTTTTCAAAAAACCGGCAGTATCCCACCGAGGCAGGGTGGCCCATAAAGATAAAAGGAAGTTTAGTAATGTATACAGGAGAAGGGGTTACTAGCCACTTGCTCCCGGCATTTTAGTCGCTTCTTACGACACGCATGGCTTATGGAGGAAGAATTCTGTTCCACTTCCCCATGGAGATAAGAGGAAATAAACAAGAACATGAATAAGTAAGAAAAAAGAAGAAAACCCACAGGGGTGTGTATATATATGCTTGTACATGAATGTGTAGTGTGACCTAAGTGTTAGTAGAAGTAACAAGACATACCTGAAATCTTGCATGTTTATGAGACAGAAAAAAGACACCAGTAATCCTACCATCATGTAAAACAATTACAGGCTTTCGTTTTACACTCACTTGGCAGGACGGTAGTACCTCCCTGGGTGGTTGCTGTCTACCAACCTACTACCTAAGATTATTATTATTATTATTATTATTATTATTATTATTATTATTATTATTATTATTATTATTATTATTATTATTATTATAGAAATGTTGAACTCGTGTGAGTCATTCAACAGTTCTGTACTTTTTCTTCAAGATCGTAGCTACTGAAGAGACTTCTGCCAGTTTATTAGGGAAGATATACATGAGAGATGTTCAGAATTGTTTGGCATCTGGATTGTCTCTTGTTGCTCGGCACAAGACCTCGAAAACTATCGTGGGAGTCGCACTCAATGAAATCTTCTCCTTGGAAGAAACACTCGAAGTTGCTGCAATGGTAAGCTGTGTTTATTTATAAAAATAGTTGTTTACAGTGTTAGGTTAGTTGCTATTTTGAATTTGCAGTAAGCCTAATATCGTGAAAGAGCCTGATGTGACAATGGGAAAGCTTCTCTCATTTGTCCTTAGTAATTTGTAATATGGAAAAATTTGAGACAGTATTACTTACCAAAATCCTTCCCAATAGATCTAAGTGGTATATATAGATATGTTGATGATATTTTATGTCTTATTCCTAAAAATAACTGTTCCTATGTACACTATTATTCTTCACATAAAGTTAAACTGTCTGTTTTCTCATCAATGTTTTTGAGAGCTGTCCATATTTGCAGCCCCGAGTTCATAGATGAAGAAATGTCTAAAATTTATGAAATAGCCAATGGTCTAAAATACCCAGAAGCTCAATTGATAATTTTTTTAAAATTGCCAGAATACTTTTTTTTCAATTCAAAAAAGGACAACCAACCTTATTCAACCAAATATATGTTGATTCACCCTTACCATGAAAACTTGGTTGATATGCCTTCTCTTCTTAAAAATTTAAATATCAAAGTTGCATTTAAAAATCTTGATACAGTAAAAAAAAAAATGATAAAAATTCCCTGAGAAATGCTGACGGCATTCCTTGTATAACATGTGACAAAGTTTATCACGGTCAAACTGGTAAAAGTCTTGAACTAAGATTAAAACAACACAAATATAGCATTAGAAGTAGACAAAATTCTAATGCTCTGTTTATTCATGTGAGAAATTTTAACCATCCAATTGATTTTCAAAAGGTTGAGAAAGTTGTATCTAATAAGTCCATAGTCGAGAGGAATATAATAGAATCAATTCTGATAAAAAAAATAGTTTTGAAATTAATATGAATATTGTATTTGGATTATACAAATTGGCTTCATTTATAATTAATAAAATTTGGGAAGAATTTAAGATACATCAGACAAATTAATTTTTTTGGGTAGAATATGAGCTGTGTTTCACGGATCCTTCACTACCTACCTACATCATAATAAAAAGTCAGGTGTTGTTGAGGTGGCCGCGATGTGTAGTCTCGTTCTCATATGCCTTCCTGTTCATCTTTCATTTTTATAGTTCCTTGATAATGTGACAATTCACGAAAGCGCTTGGAATTTTACTATTTTTTTCACAGTGGTTATTCTGCTAGTTCCAGTGTCGTTATTGATATATATATATATATATATATATATATATATATATATATATATATATATATATATATATATATATACATATAATATATATATATATATATATGCAAAAGGATCACAGTAAACAGGTGATATCAAAATATGCAAGACAACCACTATGAAAAAATAGAGGAATTCCAAGCGCTTTCGTGACTACTCACATTATCAAGGAACTATCAAATATATATATATATATATATATATAGAGAGAGAGAGAGAGAGAGAGAGAGAGAGAGAGAGAGAGAGAGAGAGAGAGAGAGAGAGAGAGAGAGAGAGAGAGAGAGAGAGAGAGAGAGATACACCATTGCAGAAACAAGCGAAGGTATATATACAAAGATATATCACAGCCAGCCAACAGGATTCCAACTAAGGTACTCCACAATTATAGTTAGTTAACAACCTAATTAATGCGTTAAACCACTCAATTACTGATTGAATAAATGTAAAAAAAGGTTTAACTTTTTCGAAAATTGTCAAGAGTTTTGTCTTGAATGCGGCAAGTTAAAAAAATAACCAAGCCAACAACTCCACAACTGTAGCTTTAAGTACAGTTGTTGCACATGTTGTACATTGTACACTGCCATGGTAGTATAGCTGCCAAGTGCGACGCATTGTAAGTTTTCACAAAGATATTTCACCCCACAGACACTTTTTTACTTTTGTTAATATATTATAGTCAGACTCATTGCTGATAGGGAGACAAGAGCCATTCTCCATCACTGTGGAGTCAGATATATGATAAAAAAAAACGTGTATGCCAGCATCGCAAAGTGTACAGCATGTGGCATGTTGGGATATTATCACTTGGGTCCCTCATGGTGCAGAGGTCGAACTAATAACTTTGGTTTTGACTTGTCGGGACTCCCGATAACTAAAAAAGAAAGTGTAGTATCAGTTTTAAAATTATTTATTGACGTCTTAATACAAGAGTTTTAAATACTTGTTTAATGCATTATTATAAATATCTTTTTGACAGAAAAACGTGAGCAAGATGAATCAGATTATAGGAAAACTCTATGATAATATCACTCACATTGAAGGTGTTGACGACCAGGGAATGATTCACTTGTATATTCTCTGTGCCCACGAGGACTACGCAAATCATGGTCTTGGGTCCTGCCTGTTCGAGGTAAATATTTTTAAGGTATTTTTTTTTTCAGTAATGATCAAAAAACTGATTGTCAAACCAAACTTTTGGGAATTTTAAAAGCATGCTTAGTAGTTTTATCCCTCCAATGAAATTTTAAGCCTTGATGCTGGTGAAGGGTTTTTCATCCAAGACCTGGTCTCAGACCGGGTTGCGGGGGCGTTTACTCCCGAAATCTTCTCCAGGTATACTCCAGGTAAGAGACTGGAGCTACCCCTCCCCATCCTCTGAGGAAGAAAGTTACACAGGAAAGGACAAGAGATGGAAGGAAGGATTCAAGGCAGTGATAAAAAGAATAAACAGGCGATGAAGAATTAATAAATGCGCCAAAATAAGAAACAAGAGAATCTGGAGAAATGTGTTCATAGAAAGATGGAAAGAGAATCCAGAACACCACAGAAAATGACGATGTTTCGCTCATAGACAATATAGGCTATGGCGATATTTGTAAGTACTATGTTAATGGAAGCTACATATGTGGAAGAGTATGTTGGCACCAACACACCAGAAAATTTTCTAATATGCTTTAAAAAAAGTATGAAGTCACTACTAAAAAATGTGCAAATCTTCACTGCAATTCATACAAAGTCATAACCTTAGTTGTCCAAACTACCACGTGAAGGGGGTGGACAGGTGAGGCAGTGGAAGGTCTGGGTCAGGTGACCAAAACCTCCAGGGGCGAGTCATCATATGGCCAAGACCCGAGTTGGGAAATATTTGACCTGTTTCCTGACGAATCTTACCTAATATAACTTAGCAACTGGATATGGAACGGAATCAGATGGAAGCGGAGCAACAACAACAAAAAACATCCAAGAAATTGCATCAAACCCTAAATATTTCAACACCCACCCGACATTACATATATCTGACATAAGCATAAATCCACTAGAAATTAAGAGACCTGTCTCATGGTACTCCCGAGCACTTAGCACCGGGACCTGTCTCATGGTACTCCCGAGCACTCAGCACCGGGACCTGTCTCATGGTACTCCCGAGCACTCAGCACCGGGACCTGTCTCATGGTACTCCCGAGCACTCAGCACCGGGACCTGTCTCATGGTACTCCCGAGCACTCAGCACCGGGACCTGTCTCATGGTACTCCCGAGCACTCAGCACCGGGACCTGTCTCATGGTACTCCCGAGCACTCAGCACCGCTCAGAGGAAGAGCCTAGATAGAGGTGAAATCTCAGAGGTCCTAAAACATAAGCATAACTCCTCTGCACAGACAGTAGTAGAACCCTGGCAAAAAAAAAAAAAAAAAAAAAAAATATAGGCCAGTGGCGCTAGCGTAACAGACAAAAATCTTTGACAGGGCACTGAGATGCCAATTAATAAATTTTATGGTAAAACATAATCTGTACAACACAAATAAACATGGACTTAGAGCAGGAAGATCGTGCTTGTCACTGTTGGCTCTTTATGATATTACAGAGGCTTTGGAAAAAAAACAAAATGCAGAAATGGTCTCCAATAAGTCATTTGATAAATACGACATAGTGATAACACATAAAATAAGACCAATAGGCATGACAGGAATAGTAGGCAAATTAATTTACAATTACCCAACGAACCAATGAAACAAGTTGAGTATCTTAAGGTACAGTTCCTGTTTCTCATTCTCATTAACAGCCATATATAAAAATACAATCCACAGCTCTGTATAATTTTTGTGATTGACACATTAACTAGCATAAAGTTATCTTGTTAGAGGACACCAACAAATTGCAAAGAGATATAAAAAAAAGGTCTTTTGAGGGTGTAAAAAATAACATGATTTTCAATGGAGACAAATTCCAGTTGCTTTGATATGGAAAAAAAAAATTAGGAACTCAAAAGGCGAATGATATACAGAACAGAGGAAGGTCACACCTAAAAATAAAAATAAAATGTAAAAGACCCATCTTTTACATCTTTTAAAGAACATTATAAAACACTGAGAAGGCCAAATGACTGGGTATACAATTAAACCTTAAACCTTTCAAAATAAGAGGAATAATACCAGTGTTATCACTTTAAATCACTGGTGCTCAATGTTAACACCTCAGTTCAATGTGTGTGAGAGAGCAGAGCTGCATGAAACATTACGGTGTGTTTACCACGTGCATACAACCCATAAAGCATTTAAACTACTTGCAATGGGTCAGAAACTGGAACTTTATTCATGACTCACGAAATCGTAATAATACGATTGCAAAAAGCACGGAACGGGTGGAGTTTGAACTGGTGGATTTAAAATCCCACCCGTTCCATCATTTGGAAATGTATTCTCTGGAAAGGAGAGATAAGGGAGGAAGTGCAAAGTAGACCCAGTGGAAAAAGCAGGGGTGCCACGAGCACAATAAGAAAACACTGCATCAACATCCGTGAGCCTACACTTACCAAACTGCTATCAGCAGGTATCAGAAATATTGCTGGAACAAGTGTAGAAGATTACAAGAGGAAACTGGATTATAACTCCGCAGTGTGCCAAATTAACCAGTTTTTGATGGATATGCGGGCTGGGTGGAAAAGGATACAGTCAACAGGAACAGCCTGGTCGATCAGGTATTAGAGGCCAGGTCGCGAGAGTAAGGAAATTTTCATAACAGGTTGTGGTATTTTTACATTGGTAGACCATCAACTGTACAGTAACAAGGTAACACTGTACTTATCATGTTGCTGGGTCAACATCCTGCAGCCGCGTTTCAGGATGTTCCTACGATGCGATCCATTGTTCCACCTCCACGGAGCTGTGTGGGTGAGTGATTAAATGTAAATCATTATATATTGCCCCAGAGGAGCTTATACTCAAATCTTCAGTCATTAAAAGGACTGAACTGATACTCACGGGGTTGGAGTAAAAAGTCCACACATTACCGCCGTCATTAGATAAATTTTGATGCCCCTGTCACACAAGAACTGTGCAGTCCCCTGCCCAACAAGATACATCAAACTTTACCTTGCTCATTGTAACGTGAGCAATGGTGTTGGCTCCACCATACACGGCGAGAAATGCTGTCTTGATTGTAGAACTTCGCTGATGAGTCACCATCTTGTTCGATGAAGCACACTCACGATTGTCTCTCTATGTTTGTCTTTTAGCAGTAATAAGAAGCTGCGCACACTTCTCAGTAATGTACCGCTATTTTATGATTAAGTATCACTAAAACGCGCTGGAACAGAGTTCTTATCTGATTTCCTGGCGTTAGTGGAGGTTGATAAGAGTTCGGAGACACACAACAAATGTTCCTTTGTTAGATCAATGCCCGTGTCGCAAAAGTCCTCTCTCTTTGGTTTCTTAAGTCAATCTAATGCCCTCCTGCGCTCCTGGCCTCAGTTTGCTCGGTATTCCTGACTAAGCTCAATTTCCCACTTGCTAAACACTGCAACAGTTTGCAATTCAAATCCTTGTGTTCTTTAAATATTTAGATCACTGAGAGCACATGATTGATTTTTCAAGTATAGAAAGTGAAACAGTAGTTTTCTTTAACTTTCCTGCTACAGCAAAGAGAGTCAATTTCTCTCTATAGTTTATCACTCATATACACTACCAATAACCTCAAGAGCCTTGGTATATGTGCCTCAGTGTCGTTTAGGGTAGAAACATTTGTTACTAATTAAACTGTTGACCAGGAAGCCGGCAAGATGTCTCTTGCCCTTCCTAAGGGCTGGGCCTTTGAAAGGGCTGAAAAGGCTGATACCCCCCCCCTCTTTTGCAGAATTTTCTCCAAACTGGGGGGCAGCGGAGGTTCACTGTAAGTGAACTACTCATCGCCTAACATTAATTTGATTTTTTCACTTACTATCACTGTTGCTTGTCTTTTCTGAACAGCTTTAGTCTGTGTGGTTTCTGGAGAATCACTAATTTTATTTTTGTTTTCAATACTGTGTAATTCTAACGACACTAATTTATCTATTGTTCGCTTATTCACTACACCTTTGCTCAAAACATTAACTGTCCTGATGATTCCATTTGCATCAGGATATATGGTCACAATTTTCCAAGAGGCCATTGCCTTTGACCCCCAGAAATGATTTAATCAGTTCATAGGGTTCTCCTTTCACAAGATATCTAAGATAGTTAAACTTAGCTATCTCATCTATGTCAGTACATGAATTCACTAAAGAATGATAAACTCTTCATAATTGTTGCCTTGAAAAATTGGCATTCCCAATGTAGGCAGTTGGGGTAATCCAACACCAGGTGTGGCAGGTGTGACAGGTGTCTGACCACTAGTTACAGTAGGTCTCTGTGACAAAGTTTTGTGGCAGGTAGCCTGTATTTCTGTCCACCTTAATTGTTGATCATTAAAAGATCCAAGACACTTTTAATGTCTTCCTCTGACGGGTTAGAATCTAAAAATTCACTCTCATACTTCTCATAGTCTGAATTAATGATTTCCAGATGCTTGTTAAGTAATTTCTGTTTTATTTCTAACTCATCATAGTCTATATTGGTGTCTTGGGTTAACCCTATACAAACTGAAATTAATTGTTCAAATTGATTAATTTTTGTCTGTAGAGATTTGAACTTTGTGTTTAATGACGACATTGTGCTAGAATAATGACTAGCAACACACTTAGAGTGTTTAAAACTCCAGCCACAGCTTGTTTTTGACTGTGTCAACAACACTACTGACCTACTAACCATGACCTCAAGGTCAGTGGCCTTGGAGGCTGCATATGGACGAACCAACACCGAGGGTGTTTATGTCCTGAATTGCTGTCTCAGCTATACACTGAGTCTCAGTACTGACATCACTTCACACATTAATGTCTATACACTGTATATAAATGCATAAATGTATATCACACTTATATATTCAATGTTTATATGCATATACATAAATGTCAATGTTAATATGAAAGTTTAAACTTAATATAACTTCCTATAATATATAAGAGACAAACATAATACACAGTTTCTTCTCTTAGTTTGTGTCTATAAACATTATTAACACTTGTGTATATATATACACTGTATATACATATTCAGAGACTAGATGCGCAAGTCTAAACTTCGCTGAGTAAGCTCTGGTGCAGAATTTAAGTGTTGCTCCCGTGAAGAGTTATGGGTGAGTGGGGTGAGTCGTACCCCACTGGGTACCCAGCCCCCCTTTGGGTGACAGTCTTCTGGTTGTCACCTCACGTTTTCTATGCGAGCAAGTCCCATTGTCTTGACTGATCCTGGAGAACTCATATATTTTGGTTTCTTTTGTAAAAACACTAGTTTTACAGTTTTTTCCGAAGGACTTTGGATCGTAGACACTTATACACTATAGTATAAGACTTTGGACCACCATGTGGCCACTTTATCTGGTTCGAAGTACCAATTTGTGGTATTTTTACATTGGTAGAACATCAACTGTACAGTAACAAGGTAACACTGTACTTATCTTGTTGTTGGGTCAACATCCTGCAGCCGCGTTTCAGGATGTTCCTACGTTGCAATCCAGTGTTCCACCTCCACGGAGCTGTGTGGGTGAGTGATTAAATGTAAATCATTATATATTGCCCCAGAGGAGCTTATACTCAAATCTTCCATTATTAGAAGGACTGAACTGATACTCACGGGGTTGGACTAAAAAGTCCACGCGTTACCGCCGTCATTAGATAAATTTTGATGCCCCTGTCACACAAGAACTGCACAGTCCCCTACCCAACAAGAAACATCAAACTTTACCTTGCTTGTTGTAATGTGAGCAATGGTGTTGGCTCCACCATACACGGTGGGAAATGCTGTCTTGATTGTAGAACGTCGCTGATGAGTCACCATCTTGTTCGATGAAGCACACTCATGATTGTCTCTCTACGTTTGTCTTTTAGCAGTAATAAGAAACTGTGCACACTTCTCAGTAATGTACTGCTATGATTAATTATCACTAAAACTCACTGGAACAGAGTTCTTATCCAATTTCCCAGCATTAGTGGAGATTGATAAGAGTTTGGAGATGAACAACAAATGTTCCTTTGTTAGATCAATGCCTGCGTCGCAAAAGTCCTCTCTCTTTGGTTTCTTAAGTCAATCTAACGCCCTCCTGCGCTCCTAGCCTCAGTTTGCTCGGTATCGCTCACCTAAGCTCAATTTCCCACTTGCTAAACACTGCAACAGTTTGCAATTTAAATCCTTGTGTTCTTTAAATATTTAGATCACTGAGAGCACATGATTGTTTTTCAAGTGTAGAAAGTGAAACAGTAGTTTTCTTTAACTTTCCTGCTACGGCAAAGAGAGTCAATTTCTCTCTATAGTCTATCACTCATATACCCTACCTATAACCTCAAGAGGCTTGGTATACGTGCCTCAGTGTCGTTTAGGGTACAAACATTTGTTACTAATTAAACTGTTGACCAGGAAGCTGGCAAGACATGTCTGGCCCTTTCTAAGAGCTGGGCCCTTGAAAGGGCTGAAGGCTGAAAGAGCTGAAAGGGCTGATACCCCCCCTCTTTTGGAGAATTTTCTCCACACAGGTCATAGGTAAAAATCACAGGTAAACTCCCATTTCCTGGCCCTTCCTCATAAACAAGAAAAATAATATTAATAATGTTGGTAGAATTACCAACAATGTGTTAGGTAAAAGGACACATGTGCAACTGATGCGATATTTTATTGAGGCAACATTTTGCTCTCCAGGAGCTTTATCAAGCTGTTACGACTGAACAATAAAATGTCGCATTAGCTGCACTTGCGTCCTTTAACCTAACACAATAATAATAATAATAATAATAAATAATAATAATAATAATAATAATAATAGTAATAATAATAATAATCTTGGTCATATGCCTTTTTTAAAAACTGTGTAGAACTTTTATGTCTTTGAAAAAATAAATATTTCACATTTCAGAAAACTCTTGAACTGGGTAAAGAGCGAGGCTTCCAGGCAATGAACGTGGAGGCTGTCAACAGCCTCACAGCAAGGATCGGCAACCGCTTTGAGTTTGAAACACTGGCGACGGTCGACTTGACCACCTTGGAGGAGGAGTTTGGTATTAATACCTCAATCATCCCAGGGGAGACCATCATTAAGCTGATGATGAAGCATTTTCCTGGCAACACCTCCAAATCTAACACCACCTCGATAGACCAATAGATTGTTGTAGTGTAAACAGACCAGCTGCACACATCACTAACGAAATCGTAAAAACATGATTACAAATAAACCAAGGAACAGGTGGTTAACGCACTGGCCTGTGAATGGTAGGACTTCCTTGCCATGGGTTCAAACCCCTTCCGTTCCATGGTTTGCATATATGGTATACATGAATGGAATACAATACCGACAAGATGAAAATTTTAGACACAAGTGCAAACATCTGGGAATCTTAATTGTAGACGTTTTGCCATCCAGTGGCTTTATCAATACAGATACAAGGACATGATTTGAAGACAGTAGAATTTTATACAAAAGATGAGGTAATCAGTCCCTCAGCCTTGGAGTTGGTGTGAGAAGCACTGTAGTTGTGTAGATTCTGGAGCATAGGCTGTTGTTGTTGTAGGTTCACCTTGTCCAGCCCGGGTCTTTTCCAGATGGTGACCCGGCATTGGCCGCCTGGGTAGGGGGTGTCGTTCATCTTTCTTCTTTCATCTTGCTATTGGCCCTCCGGGTGGAGGGTAACATCTTCTTCTCTCTTGCGATGACTACCCGGAGTGAGGAGTGTCTTCTTTCTTCTCATCTTCATCAACAGGTGTCCTCTTGATTCTTTGGACACTTGTCATCCCAGTGGTCTTGAGTTAGCAATGGAAATATGGGCATGTGTGGAGAGCTAAGCTTAGGCTGTACTGCCACATGAAAAAACATAGGCTCCCATTGGGCTTTTTTTTTTTTAATAAATGGAGGGAAGTAGAAGGATGGGATGATAGGTGTGAAGGAAGTGAGAGAAGGTAAAGTTTGGTTGAGGTGGGTAGCGGTGGTCATCGTCGGCGGCTCTTCGCAGTGTCTTCATCGAGGAGGCGGGTGAGTGGCAAGGACTGGGAGCAGGGTCTCCAAGTCACGGACAGCCAGGTATGCCAGCCAGTCCACTCTATCCTTTCGTGTCAGATCCCCAGGATGCATCGGGAGGTGCCCGTGGTGGATGGGCACGGTTGCAGGGCAGTATAGCAAGTAGTGCACGAGAGGCTTCGGTACCATCTGGTCACAGTGGCAAAAGAGCTCTTCTCTTGCTTGCTCAATAAGGCATTTGGCAGTGGGGTAGCCAAAGTGCAAGATGCTGGATGCTGACTCCCAGGTCCCTGTTGAGCTTCTGCAGGCTCAGTGGAGGCTCCCTTCACATTGTCCTGTCGTACCATAGCCAGCTCCGAGATATGCCTGGGTCCGTCAGCAGGTGTCTGGCAGCCCTGGCTGCCCACAGGTTCACCTGCCTGCGGCTGATGGAGATGGTGGTCGCTGGCTGGGCCTCAAGTGTGGCTGTCCTGGCTGCCCCATCTGCTGCGTCATTTCCAGGGAGGCTGATGTGACTTGGTATCTATTACAAAAAAATAACCTTTTGTAATTAACGACTGTTTGGGATACTAAGTAAAATCTCATATTTCAGATATTTATTATATTATATTAATATAAAAACAAATCTGTATAACATATAATCTGTATAAAAACATAAAGCTTTAATCTACACATTTATAACAATTTAAAACTTAGTAAAACATCACAAGTAAAACAATCATAAAATTCTGTGCCGTGTCAGATGTCGCTGCCAACATCGTGCCACACAGGACACCACCATTCCTCTCGTCGTGACACGCTTTCTCAACCGTGTCCTCAAGACACCCTTGTCTCTGTGTTATGACAAAACACTCCTTCGCTTGTGTCCCACGACACCTTCTCTGTGCCACATGGCACGCCCCCTGTGTCACGAACTCAGTCTCTAGGGAAGCCTTTGCACCGCGTCATCTGTCACAAACACAAAATCACAAGACTATCACTTGTGTCGTGCCACCAGTTGTCACTACACCCTGATGAGTCCTGACACCACAACAGTGTCACACAATACACTACAGGTGCAGGGGAGAGTCTAGGTACATTCTCCAAGTACAGGGGAGAGTCTAGGTACATTCTCCAAGTGCAGGGGAGAGTCTAGTGGTCACTGTCAGTCAAGCCGGCTCGGAAGTCAAACATCAGGTCTGATGACGTAACCCCCTTGACTGCCGGCCGGTAAGGTTACTACCTAACAACCATTGTTAGGTAGGGGGCCGTAACAGTATCCAATTGAGTGTCGCCCTTCGTTCCTGCTCGGCAAGTGTCTGTAGGTCTCTTCTGATGGTGATGAGCTGGATGTTGTCTCTCGGTTCCCTGTGCATGATCACCTGTATCACCACCCTGGAGTCGACGAAGATGACCGGTGGTTGCAGGTGCTCTTGAAGCGTGTGTTGGAGGGCCCTCTGGATGGTGTAGAGTTCTGCATGGAGGATGGTGCAGTGGCCTGGAGGTGCCAGCCAGCCATCAGGGCATTGTGGAAGACCCCCAACACCTGTGCGGCTGGCTTCCAAGTATCTTAAGCCGTCAGTGTAGTATATTGCACACCCGGGGCGCTCCGCTTTCACGATGCTTGCAGCTGCCCATCACTGCAGGATGTGCTCCGGACAGTGGCACTTGCTGGCTGGAAGGTTTGCTAGGTGGACTGCAACTGGCTCCAGTGCCCAGGGAGGCCGCATGGTGTACATTGCCACTGGCCGGTCGCAACCCTTCTTGAGTAGCGACATGGGCAAGAGCTTCTTTGCAACATCCACAACTGTCCACATCCATAGCCGGCCGGAATGCTCTGTAGGGTCGTGCCATTGTCTATCTAGGAGGTGTTGCATCAGGCATTCGCCGCCAGGTAGGTGGACGTATTTGGCTACTCTCCTGGTGGCAAAAAGGGCAAATCCTGTCATTGAGGGGCTGCAGCTGGGCCTCAAAGGTAAAGGGCCCCAGCATGACCCGAGCAGCAGCATTCTGTACAATACAGAGTCACTGAAGGTTCACGGGTGGGTGTGGACCAAGGCAACTGCCCCGTAGTCTGCGAGGGAGTGTATAGCCTGCATGTAGAACAGCCAGAGGATGTCGAGGCTGGCTCCCGCCCTTGGGCTGGTCATGGCATGCTTCCAGAACGAGAGCTGACTGTCAATGTGCATGCCCAGATGTAAGTAGCTGTTGACCCATTCAAGGTTGATGCCCGAGATCTGCAGCCTGTTGGAAGATACATTGGCACCCAGGACCATGGCTTTGGACTTGTCCGCGGAGATCTTCAGGCCAAGTTGTCGGCAGGTGGTTGCGAGCAGGTTGAGGTCACATTGGGCCCGAAGCATCAGGCTGCATCTCTCAGTGATGATGAGTGCAAGGTCGTCAGCATAGCTGAGCAGGCGGGTGCCTGCAGAAAACGTGCATCAGCACATTGAAAAGGGTTGGGCTGAGAATGCCGCCCTGTGGGGTGCCATTTTCCAAGGACCTGAGGGAGGATGCCTGCCCCTGGAAGTTCATGCATGACCGCCTGTTCTGTAGGTAGGAGTGGATCCTGGCGAGCAGCTTGCCTTTCACACCCCTGTGTGCCAGCAGATTGAGGATAGCTGGTGTGCTGGCAAGCTCGAAGGCCTTCTCGAGGTCGAGAAAGATGACAATCTTGGGTCTCTTATCTGACCCAATGCTGGCTAGGAGGGTGGTGACGCTCTCAAAGGTGCCCACTCCTCGAGTGAAGCCGTAAATATGCTGGTGTTCTGGGCCGAGCTTCCATCTCAGTTGCTCCAGCACCATCCTCTCAGCAACTTTGGAGAGGCAGCTGGTGAGAGAAATAGGCCTCGCTTCCTGGGTCCCTGGGCTTAGGGATCGGCAGAATGTTGGCTTCCTTCCAAGAGGTGGGGAGCCACCCAGTCCTCCAGGACAGGTTGATGACCCCCAATAGGGCGGCATGCCTGGGCAAGCCTGCACACGAGATTATACTGTAGGTGAAGCTGTCCTGCCCAGGGGCCATGTCCCACGAGGACTTGAAGGCTGCCTGCAGCTCTTGGTCAATAAAGTCTAAGTCGGTGTCATCTTCATCCTGGCATCCCTCCAGGGAGAAGGGTAGCCTAGAGGTCCTGGATGTCCTGAGGCAGGCGGGCTGTCACTGCCCTTGAAGTGAAGAGTTCCACCAGCCTCTCTGCCTCCCCCTGTCGGATCATGGTGTGCCCGTGCCACTCCTCTGCACTTTCCGGTAGCAATGCCAAATTTAGTCCAGATCTCCAACAGGGTAGTGGTGTGGCTGAAGGAGGCACACCACTTGAAACACTTGGCCAGGTGGGTCTTGTGGGAGACGTGACACGCATGCCGCACCACCTCCCTCAGCAGTCGAAGAGACTCGGCCGTGGGGTTGCATCTGTGTCATCTACAGGTGAGGTAGACGCGATGGTTCTGCTCTTTGACAGCCTCATCATATAACCACCAGTCATGCTTGGGCGTCCCTCCGGCCCTGGTACATGGTATGGCTGCCTCGGCTGCTCGGGTGAAGGCTTCTTGGAGGCTCTGAGCAGCCTCGTCTGGATCGTCGGGTAAAGGGGTCCTCTCCCACCACTGCTCTATGACTTCCTGGAAGCACTGCCAGTCAGCCTTCTTGGTGTTCCATCGCGGAGGTGGGGAGCATGGAGGGTGCCGTTGGAGCAGCAGAGTGGTGGTGATTGCAAAATGGTCACTGGTGAGGAGGGGGTTGATTTCCAATCTGGCATCGGGGAGTAGCATCTGGGAGAGGAGCGTGATATCAAGTCAGGTGCCATAGTGGTGGGTCGGCTCTCCATTGTTGTGGAGGGCAATCTCAGGTATGTCCTCAAGTACTCTCATTTGTGCGGGAGACAGAGTGGAGTAGTGTGTGGTGGGTGTTGATATCCCCGGCCACCAGAATGCCTTCCAGGGAGAAACAGCGAGGGCTGCAACTTCAGATAGACCCAAGGTGACCCTTGGGCTTCGGTACACATTGTAGATCATTAGTGGCTCATCTGGCAGGTGCAGGGTGACAGCTTGGACCTCCACTCCCTCACCGCAGGCGATGGGGTCAGTGACAATTGAATGAGGAATGCAGTTCCTCACATAGATTGTCGTGCCCCTGGTGGAGTCCCCAGTCCACTGTAGGTAGGCTGAGAACCCAGAGATGCGTGGCTGTGGGTCAGGAGGCAGCTTAACTAGGGTCTCCTGCAACAGGAAGATGTCGATTTCGTCCTGGACTGTCACCTCAATCACGAGGTGGATTTTCCACCGCAGGCCATAAACATTCCACTGGAGAATTCTTAGGGGCTGGGGGACAGAGCGTCTGACTCCATCTCCTTCTGCTGGTCCACGGATGTCGTCGTTGGTGTCATCATCCCCAGTGTTTCCTCGTCCATGTCTGCGAAGGTCTCAGATAGGTGCATCTTCTTGTCCAGTATGACCAAGCTGAGCAGCATGCCCAGGAGCTGTTTGCAGACTTCCTTGTCCTTCATCGACAGGAGCCGAACAGCAATGCAGTCCATGATGATCATGATTACTTTGGTGATGGGGACACCGAGGGAGTTCACCTCTTCCCCTCCCAGAGGAGCAGAAATTGCTGTCACCTCTGTTGGGGCCTGGGGCTGCTGTCTCGATTTCATGGTCATTGGTGCTACCGCTGCACAGGCCTGTGCAGTTCTGTGAGCCGCCTGGCTGGGTGAAGGCGTCTTGTCCCTGTTGCTCACGAGAGTGGCTTGGCTTGGTGAGGAGGCACTCTGTTTTTTTTTGCTGGGCCGCGGCCCCCTGAGTGGCGTCCCTGGCCCAGGACTGATGTGCTCCATGTTTCTGTTTCTTCAGTCTTTGGGGCTTGGCCTGGCCTTTGGCCGCCCTGCTTTAAGCCAGTTAATACTCCCTGTCTTCCCTGTTGAGTACCTAGTGCTGGGAACTCGCTGCCACAGGCTGCAGCCGGACCCTGAGGAGCTGTGGTGGGCATCCCTGCCAGCCGCTGCTGGGTGTTCCATGGGTTGGACCATGCTGCAGCTGCAGCCAGACCCTGTGGAGCAGTGGTCGGCGTCCCTGCCGGCCGCTGCTGGGTACCCCTTGGACTAGACTGCACTGCAGCCTCAACTACCACATTCACTTCTGCATCGCTCTTCGCCTCAACCGTAGGGCTGATGGTGCTCCTAAATACTTCATTGTATGAACATGTTTAGTGTCTGGTGACTTTTCCCTGACAAACAACATTCCAGGAATCCCCATCGTTTCCTTGATGATTAAGACACATGCAACACATGGGTATTGTGGAAACGCATCAACACATAGTGGCTTCATCAGTCCAGTACAAGGAAGAATGGTTGAAGATCAGAAGAAGTTTGAGGTACTCAGTCCTTCAGCCTAGAATCAATGTAACCAATCCATCAATCTTCAAATGAATACAATATATGTGCAAAGAAGGGGCTTATATACTGAAGAAGTCCTTCTTCATGCATATATTGTATTATTTTCAAGATTGATGGACTGATTACATCATCTTTACTTCACTGCTTTTCCTATTGACTCTGTATCTGACTGAAGAAGCATACTTTGTAGGCAAAACGTTACAGCAATAAAAATATCCAACTATTACACATGTCTTAATCATATACTTGTTGGTATCTTATACCATTTTCAACACACCTTTTCCTTGTTACCACTCTGCTGGAATGAGTACATACTTTGTGAGATATATAATTATATACTCCAATGACATTCGTTGCGCAGACCTTGGCCTGTGCAGACACCTGCCTTTGAGCTCTCGCCTCTTACCTAGCCGACTGGCAATTACAAGATGGCGCAAGCAATTAGAAGGATGGTCAACACTATTTGCATAGAGCTTCTACGTGGTTCCATTTACAGGACGACGGCTTCTGTTCTACTTCTGGAGATCCTGAGAGATACTTATCATCTTAACAATAGTGACCTGTATGGAGTGGCCCTCAATGAAGCAAAACGCATCTTTGTCAAATTGACGACTGCCAGTGTGTACGAGAGGCTCGTTGACAATATGAAGAGTTACGATTGGACGTCAACACGGTAGTGGAGGTATGCCTATGAGATGTATCAGTCACTACACATAGGTACGTGTCCGTAACGTGCCCTTTCAAGCTTTAGAAGATGATCTTTGTGAAGTTTTTGGTGCTTATGGCACCATCCACCAGGTCACCATTGGAAAGTGGACAGATGGCCTCTATGCCGGCTTACCGGAGGGGTCATTTTCACTGAAAATGTCGCTGAAATACCCCATACCTTCCTTCGTGGTTTTGGAGGATTTTCGCACTCAGGTCTTTGTGACCCATAGTGGCCAGCAATGTACTTGCCACATATGCGGGAAGTTTGATCACGTAGCTGCTATTTGTGATCAAAAGCAGGAAACACGCCGTTCAACTTGGCGTATGGAGGAGGTGGCAAACAAGGTGACGTCACCAGAGGGGGAAGGAGTGACGAGTGTTGTGGAATTTTCTGGTGAGGTACCACTTAGTAAGCAAGGAGAGGCCGAGGAGGTGTGTACCACACTTCTGACTGTGTCGCAGGAAGGTGTGGAGTTTGAGGAGGTTGAGGCAGTAGAGCCTCGAGACCCTGAAGAGATCCTGGATGCTTCCCTCCAGATAGTTCTTAGCAAGATGTTAGACACTCAGAATATGGCAGAGGTCCACTGTCTTGACGCTGGCTTGCCTACTTTGTAGGACATGGACCAGCGGATGGTTGGGGACATTGTGGAACAATCGGTGGACCACTTCTCGCCTCGGGTCATGGAGGTGGACATCCACCGTGCAGAGGAAAGTGATGTGGACATGAAGATTGGTGGGGATTCCCACAAACGGGCTGCGACCCAGTCTGATTGGGAAGATATTGTGACACCCGGGAAAAGGTTGGGTAAAAAAGACGTGGGCTGAAGTGTCAGCAACAGGTGTGAGTGGTGAGAGAATTCGAGGAGTGATTAAAGGAAATGTAAAAGGCAATGATAGTAAGTGTGTGGAGAAGCCGAAAGTGAGATCCAGGGAAAAACCAACCTTAGCAGTTTTAAGTGTGTCACAATTAACGTGAACGGCTTACGTGTGGAAAGAAAACGCAAGTGGCTTGTACGATTGTTGAATCGGCATAGTGTGGATGTTGTCATGTTGCAGGAACATAATTTTCAACCTGAGTATGAGTTACATGTACAGGGTTTTGTGGTGTTTATGACGCATACAAGGAGATTGAAAGGCGGGGTAGCCATTTTCATCAAGGAATCCAGTCCGTTCGTGCTTGCACATAGGAATGAAGGTGGAGAGAGGAGGGTGTCTGGATAACATTAGTGAATGTTTATGGACCGGCGGTGGGTGATGTGAGGGTTAAAACAAGATTTTTCGAGGAGGTTCTCATATATCATTTGTGATCCTTAGCAGAAATTGCGATAGTGGAAGGGGATTGGAATGTCATGGGTTTTGAGGGGGCTGTTGGGGGGGCCTTAGGGATGTAGTGGCTTCAGGGAAGGGGGAGGTACAGTATACATTTGTTTGAGGGCCATATGCTGCTAGGTTAAATAGGTTGTATGTAACTAGGGCCGTTGAGGTGAAGTATTTAAGTCACTTAGATGCTTTTTTTACAGACCATAGAGGAGTGCTTGTAGAGGTAAGTTAAGGAGGTTTGCCACGTCGGTTCCATGGGTAGCGAAACAGAAAATCAAGTTAAACGGGGAAGTGGGAGGCACAAATGAAATATGGTCTAATCAATTATTTGGAAGGTCAGCATAGGGATTGTTATGGTAGGGGGAGGGGGGCGGGGAGACCCACAGAAGGCATACATTAGTTGAAAGAGCATTTGAGAGATCTACACAATGAAAGGTTTAATGGGGAGCGTGTGCAGGCGGGGTTGGTAGAGACTTTATGGGGAGATAGACCATTGTCCTGTGTGCTCAGGGGACAACAGCAAAGACGCAGGGCGATGGAGATGATGGATTTACATGTGGAGAAGGATTTAGGCCGATACAGTGCGGGGCAGGTGCTATGCACGACTGAGGGAATGAGTGCCTATGTCGATGAGTGGTTTGAGAGGCATATGAGCAGTAGGGGTTTTAATAGAGAAATTGTCGATGTAATGGACGGCTGTGTGACTTGTGAGCTGGGTGATGAAGAGCGTGAATGCATGGGGGGTGAGATCAAGGAGTGGGAAATTTGGGAGGCCTTGAAAGATATGTGAGAGGGCAAGGCCCCGGGATCGATGGCCTGCCAAGTGACTTTTACATGAAGAACTGGAGTGCTCTCAAGGGTTGTTTGGTTGTGCTCTTGAACACAATGAAAAATGGGGGTAATGGGCAAAATGCAATGTATGGCAGTGGTGGTACTAATGGAAAAGGGATAGGGTAGTAGAACATTAGGAACTTATAGACCTATTGCATTAATGTGCAGAGGCTATAAGATTTTTGCGAAGGTTTTGGGAAACAGGATTAAACAGGTGGTGGGAAGGGTGGTGGCTGTAGGTCAGTATGGGCTGCCAGGACGAACGATGAAAGAGGGGCATGAAAGAATCAGGGATTTTATAGAGACACATCAGGAGGGGGAAAGGCGCGGTGTTAAAGTTAGATTGGAAAGGGGCGTATGATAGTGTGGAGAGGGAAGCCCTCTGGCGCTATATGCGGTGGCAGGGGTTTGGGGAGACATTGTCAGGTGGGCAAGGATTTTAAATGTGGGGGCAGGAGCTAGAGTCCAAATTAATGGTAGGTTGGGCAGGTCGGTCAGCATGGGATGGGGTTTGAGGCAGGACTGTCCCTTATCCCAGATACTGTTCGAGTGCCTACAGGATTCTTTTTACAGAGCGATTGAGGTCTGCGTGGGGGGTGGTTTGGGGTAGGACAGGAATAGTAGGGTATGTGGATGACACTACAATTCTGATGGAATGGGGGGAGGACTTGAGCGGTATTAAGTCAGTGATTCGGGTCCTTGGTGCAGCCACAGGTTTGGTGATAAATGAGCAGAAATCGATGCTGCTGGAAGTGGGAGGTTGGATGGACAAGGGGAGGGATGGGGTGGAGTGGCAGACGGTGCGGCAGGTAAAAATTTGTGGTGTTATATATAGGGGATATTAGAGAGGCCAGAGTGGCAAACTGGGTGAGGGTTAGGGACACTGTTTTGGGGAGACTTGGTGGGTTAGAGTCACGGGGGATCACTCTGAGGCAGAGGGTGCTCGTGGTGAACACCTTGATTTATAGCAAAGTGTGGTATGTAGTGGCTATACTCCCGTTGTTCCAGAGGGACATCACATGCATTCAAAGGCGTATCATGCACTACGTGTGGGGTTCGGGTTGTGAGTGGATGAGGAGAGAGGTAGTTTGTCGGCATCCCGAAAAGGGGTTTGGGGTTAGTATCCCTGACGAGACGGGTGAGGAGTATATATGTAAAGCGGAGGTTTTTGTGGGCGAGAGGGAGAGTGGGGGCTCGAAAGGGTGCATGGGGATGTACGACAATGGTGGACAGGGGCGAAGTTAAGGGAATGTGAGAGTATCCTACAAGTATTGATAGCAGCGCGTGAGCCAAAAGAGATGAGGCCGAGTCATCTAGACGGGGTAGGGGGTGGGAACACAGAGGTAGTAGGTGTCGAGGTCATGCCACTGTATGACTGAACACAAATTTGGGATAGTTTAAATAAGCTACGCTTAGAACCTAGAGTACGAGAAATTAACTAAAAAATTTTGCATGGGATTCTGCCGTCCCCGGTGGTCCTATGTCAGAGAGGATTGTTAAAAGACCCATTTTGTGGTAAATGCAGCTGTGAGGCGACAGTGTATCATCTCATATATTTTTGTGATTCTCTGGGGCTGATGGGGGAATGGTTTGCGCAAGTCATTCGATCAGTGGGGGGGGCAGTTTGTCGATGTTGCGGGTGATTAGTTTAGAAGTTGGACGAGTGACGAGACAGGTACATAACGCTTGGCGACTGATTATGTTTACATGGTCTGGGTTTTACAGGGAGAAGAGACGCAGAGACACGTATTCAAATGTCGGCGTTAACAGCGCGTATTGTACGTAAGCAAAGACACACTAAAATCCTGTCTGGGGTAGACTGGGTAAAGGATTTTTCCGAGGGGTACCGTGAATTAGGTGTAGGTGGGTTGAGACAACTTTGGGGTGCCGTAACGTAACGTAAGAAGTGAAAAATGAACTGGGTTCCTGGGGGAGGGATGGGTTGGGGGATGGAAGTGGAATGTTATTGCATTGAATGTCTGGTATGTTGGGAGTAGGCTTTTGAAAGAAGTGTTTGGATGGAATTTTTTTTTGTGTGTGTAAAAGTTTTGAGGGGCATATGTATGTATGTGGGCAGTGTGGATGGTCTTGCACATTTAGGAGTGATATTTATGTTAGTCAGTGTAACAGTCTAATGTGCGATTCAAATTTATACAATATGTAATGTAATTTGCACACGGTGGTTCTCCATGTTAGTGTACTGACCTGCAGGTTTGGGAAGACTTAAAAGATGATGAGAATGTTATATGTCTTATAAAGGGTAACTTACTGTTATAAATGTGGAGTGTATATAGTATATTGTTTTTCGGGCTCTCTAACATATATTGTGGGATTTGTATGAGTTATGTTAACATGTCTTATGTTTCATGTTGGGGTATGTCTCAACAGCCCTGTTTGATCAAGTATACGGGTTTCATGTATTGATTTCAGTATATGGTGTATATTGTCTACTTGATTTACATACCATACATGTGTAGTGGACAGTCGGTGTTTGTCAGTACATGATGTATGACACATGACGGGTGCATTTCCGTCTGTAGATCCTGGTGTGTATATAATGTTTAGGGTTCTATATATCAGATATGGAACACGTTTTATGTAAGATGACGGGAGCGTCTTACATACTCTATAAGACTAAGCTGACACTTTGATATGTTTTTCTGTATTGTGGGATGTGGGGATATGTTTTAAGGTTTGTAAATTCTAGGTATTGGGAAAATGGGAGTTTGGGTTTGGGGATATGAAGATGAGGTTTTATGCTTGTTAGCCGTGGGTGATGGACAATGTAAATTAGGCATTGCCATATCATGTATGTGTGCTGGCCTGCCGGTGTTTGGCGGAATAGCAAAATATTGGGAGTTTTTGATATATGACATATAAAGTGGAATATTGATGTTTAGAGAGTGTAGTGTATAAAACTGGTTAGGGCTAAACGCTTAATAGGTTGTAAGATTTTTATATTTTAGGAATCATGTCTTTTGTTTGTGCTAGGGTTGTTTAACCTGCTTTGTTTCATGCTGTTGTCATTATGCTATTTTATATGTTATGTGGAATGTAGGGTCATGTAAACCTGTACATTCTAGGCTTTGGGAAGATGGGGGTCTTGGGGACCTGTGTACAGCCTGTCATGTATTGCCATCAGTATGTTGGGTTCTGCCTATGGCGACCTATTTAATTTTCATGTCCACTATGTATGCTTTTTAAATAAAAAAAAAATTATATACTCCAGTGTCTTTGTAAAAAAAAGACATGTATAATTAAATTACGTTGATTAAATTTTTCAACTTATTTAGTGTTTTATTTAGAAGGCTTGTAGCATATTTCCTAATACTGTTTTTACAGATGTTTACATTGATGCTTACTCTCGCGGTGTCAATGTCATGTTTGAAATTATCATATAAATCCAATTTTTAACTGAGGTATACCATGTTTAATGCTTGTTACAAAATGCAATATCCATAAAGTATAAACATCTCTAGAGAATACTAGAAGATCAACTTATTAAATCCCCCTCTAGCATCTAGCCTTTCTCTGGTTTTTGTAACAGTTTGTCCCAATAAATTCTAGTCTAGTTATCCAATAAAGGTAAGAGACATTTTAATAACGCTTGGGGATTCCAACTGGTTGAACTAAACCAAAGAAATAAAATTTCAGATATTTAATAACAAAGGTGTCTAGGTGGACAATGTTAAAATAAATAAGTTTGATATAATTTAGGATATAAGCTCCTACACTTCTTATGTAGTTCAGTGTTAAATTGTACATGTAGTAGTATAGTGCTGAGGTATATTTATAACAGTACGACTCAAAAGTAACGCCTGGTATGTTGATATAAAGTATAAGAATAATACTAGTATGTATGTGAGAATGTGTGCATGTGCTCAAAGTGCTCATTATGTCTCAGTAAGAGTCGACTCGTATTAGACTTAAACAGTGACTGACAACAAATCGACAAATAATCTATCTTCTCGACCATCAAGGTAATCAAACAGCTTGCTTGAACAATATGATGAACCATTCGCCAAACAACAATAATGTACAAAGCAGCAATAAGTAGCAGCAAGAACAAGGAGACAAAATAACGATCCTAACTGGGGACCTTCAGTAGATCCTCCATAAAAGGCATAAAACTCCCTTAATACTGAATCTAAGTTCAGCATAACCAAATCCTTGACTACGACGGTGCGTAGATGCCACAAAGTAGGTCAGAAGATTCAGATTGGGACCTGGGTTGAATAGAGTGCCAGCACCATGCAACCTCAGTAAAACATCAAAAAATACAAAGTCTGAACAATGCTCTGTGAACAGAGTTACATAGAGTTACAAGAAGTATATTTCGGCTCTCCAAGAAAATCATACTCTACCAAAACAGTCTAAATCACTAACAAACAGCCAGAGAGATGAGAAACAAGAGAGTTGCTTCTAGGGCAAGGAGCAAATATATGTATATATATATATATATATATATATATATATATATATATATATATATATATATATATATATATATATATATATATATATTTTTTTTTTTTTTTTTATTAACACATCGGCCGATTCCCACCAAGGCAGGGTGGCCCGAAAAGAAAAACTTTCATTATCATTCACTCCATCACTGTCTTGCCAGAAGGGTGCTTTACACTACAGTTATAAAACTGCAACATTAACACCCTCCTTCAGAGTGCCGGCACTGTACTTCCCATCTCCAGAACTCAAGTCCGGCCTGCCGGTTTCCTGAATCCCTTCATAAATGTTACTTTGCTCACACTCCAACAGCACGTCAAGTATTAAAACCATATGCCTCCATTCACTCCTATCAAATACGCTCACACATGCTTGCTGGAAGTCCAAGCCCTCGCACACAAAACTTCCTTTACCCCTCCCTCCAACCTTTCCTAGGCCGACCCCTACCCCGCCTTCCCTCCACTACAGATTTATACACTCGAAGTCACTCTGTCTCATTCCATTCTCTCTACATGTCCAAACCACCTCAACAACCCTCCTCAGCTCTCTGGACAATCGTTTTGGTAATCCCGCACCTCCTCCTAATTTCAAAACTCCGAATTCTCTGCATTATATTCACACCACACATTGACCTCAGACATGACATCTCCACTGCCTCCAGCCTTCTCCTCGTTGCAACATTCATCACCCATGCTTCACACCCATATAATAGCGTTGGTATAACTATACTCTCATACATTCCCTCTTTACTTCCATGGACAAGGTTCTTTGTCTCCACAGACTCCGAAGTGCTCCACTCACCCTTTTCCCCTCATCAATTATATGATTCACCTCATCCTTCATAGACCCATCCGCCGACATGTCCACTCCCAAATATCTGAATACATTCACCTCCTCCATACTCTCTCCCTCCAATCTGATATCCAATCTTTCGTCACCTATTCTTTTTGTTATCCTCATCACCTTACTCTTTCCTATATTCACTTTCAATTTTCTTCTTTTACACACCCTACCAAATTCATCCACCAACCTTTGCAGCTTCTCTTCAGAATCTCCCAAAAGCACAGTGTCATCAGCAAAAGCAACTGTGACAACTCCCACTTTGTATTTGCTTCATTATCTTTTAGCCCAACACCTCTTGCCAAGACCCTCGCATTCACTTCTCTTACAACCCCATCTATAAATATATTGAACAACCACGGTGACATCACACATCCTTGTCTAAGGCCCACTTTTACTGGGAAATAGTCCCCTTCCCTCCTACACACTCTAACCTGAGCCTCACTATCCTCATAAAAACTCTTCACTGCTTTCAGTAACCTTCCTCCTATTCCATACACCTGCAACATCTGCCACATTGCCCCCTATCTACCCTATCATACGCCTTTTCCAAATCCATAAATGCCACAAAAACATCTTTACCCTTATCCAAATACTGTTCACCTATATGTTTCACTGTAAACACTTGGTCTACACACCCCTACCTTTCCTAAAGCCCCTTGTTCATCTGCTATCCTGCTTTCTGTTTTACTCTTAATTCTTTCAATAATAACTCTACCATACACTTTACCAGGTACACTCAACAGACTTATTCCCTATAATTTTTGCACTCTCTTTTGTCCCCTTTGCCTTTATACAAAGGAACAATACACGCTCTCTGCCAATCCCTAGGTACCTTACCCTCTTCCATACATTTATTAAATAATAGCACCAACCACTCCAAAATTATATCCCCACCTGCTTTTAACATTTTTATCTTTATCCCATCAATCCCAGCTGCCTTACCCCTTTCATTCTACCCACTGCCTCACGAACTTCCCTACACCCACAACTGGCTCTTCCACACTCCTACAAGATGTTATTCCTCCTTGCCCTACACACGAAATCCCAGCTTCCTGTCTTCATTAACATTTAACAAATCCTCAAAATATTCTCTCCATCTTCCCGATACCTCTAACTCTCCATTTAATAACTCTCCTCTCCTATTTTTAACTGTCAAATCCATTTGTTCTCTAGGCTTCCTCAACTTATTAATCTCATTCCAAAACTTTTTCTTATTTTCAACAAAATTTGCTGATAACATCTCACCCACTCTCTCATCTGCTCTCTTTTACATTGCTTCACCACTCTTTAACCTCTCTTTTTCTCTCCATATACTCTTCCCTCCTTGCATCACTTCTACTTTGTAAAACCTCTCATATGCTAACTTTTTCTCCCTTACTACTCTCTTTACATCATCATTCCACCAATCGCTCCTCTTCCCTCCCGCACCCACTCGCCTGTAACCACAAACTTCTGCTGAACACTCTAACACTACATTTTTAAATCTACCCCATACATTTTCGACCCCATTGCCTACACTCTCACTAGCCCATCTATCCTCCAATAGTTGTTTATATCTTACCCTAACTGCCTCCTCTTTTAGTTTATAAACCTTCACCTCTCTTTACTTACTGATTCTATTTTCCTTGTATCCCATCTACCTTTTACTCCCACTGTAGCTATAACTAAAAAGTGATCTGATATATCTGTAGCCCTCTATAAACATGTACATCCTGAAGTCTACTCAACAGTCTTTTATCTACCAATACATAGTCCAACAAACTACTGTCATTACGCCCTACATCATATCTTGTATACTTATTTATCCTCTTTTCTTAAAATATGTATTACCTATAACTAAACCCCTTTCTATACAAAGTTCAATCAAAGGGCTCCCATTATCATTTACAACTGGCACCCCAAACTTACCTACTACACCCTCTCTGCATGTTTCTCCCACTTTAGCATTTAGGTCCCCTACCACAATTACTCTCTCATTTGGTTCAAAAGTTCCTATACATTCGCTTAACATCTCCCAAAATCTCTCTCTCCTCTACACTCCTCTCTTCTCCAGGTGCATATATATATATATATATAATATATATATATATATATATATATATATATATATATATATATATATATATATATATATATATATATATATATATATATAATATATATATAATAATAATAATAATAATAATAATAATAATAATAATGGGGTCCTCATTTGTAAATTGTGGGACCGATAGCCTCCGAGAAGTGGATAAAAATGCTTCAATGAAGAATATTTGGATTTCTTCCTGAAGCCATTTGAATATTCCACTTCCCCTACCACCCCATCCTTTTTTTTTTTTACCAATAGGTATATTTTATTACATAATATGGTACAAAAGATTTAAGAGATACATTGTTGATATAAATATGGCATATACAGTACACGAGGTGTGAGAGATACATGTGTAGTACATATTGTTACGTGTTTGTCACTGATTATAATGCGAAAATCTCATCCAGCTCCTCAGAGCTGGGGCGAGTGCCCAAAATACAGCAGGCATTACCTCTCTGAACAGCAGCGCTGAGTCGCTGGAACAGAAAACTAGTTGCCCTGGGATCCCTAGTTACCCTGAGGGGTCTTTTGCCCAGCTCCTTAAGGAACTGAGATGCACTCTTTCCCCACGAGCCAAGGGTCTCCGAGCTTATGGGAACAAACATATAATGATGGGCAAGATCTCCATATTTTCTAGACTTTTGGGACTCCCTGAAGCTGGCGGCTGCCCCTCCTTCCTCCCTGGTGTATTGGAGATAGGTATCAGCCAAGGTAGATGCACATGGGTTGTCCCACACCACCTGTTTGCCGTCTGTTCTGGATGCTTTTGGCTGCCACCAGATCTACATAGTTTTGGTGGCTCCCTTACTGCTGGTCATCCGGCTGTTGTGAGGCTCCTCTTAATAATGTTGTTAACCTCTTCGTGTCTTGCAATCTTTCCCTCGGATTTACGGCACACAAGACCATGGTACCCGAATCGGTCTGCTGCTTCACTGCCACAAATACACCTGTGTTCGGCGAGAATAGGGGCGGCAAGTCGAAGAGCAACACCAATTCGGATGGTTTGTGGGTTGAGGCGTGTGCCAAGGCCGCAGTTGGGAACAGCCAACAGAAAGTCCCCTGCATGAGGAGCCCTCACTGCCAGAAGACGGGCTCTATCCTTCCCTGACACACTCTGAAGCATTGCTGAGGCTATATTCTCTACTATAGGGCCATCCCAGTGCGACTGTTTGTAGTTGTTGGGGGAGTAGGCCTGGTTTCAGAGCCCGTTAGATTATCCCAGATCCTGGCGCTGTCAATGAACTTTTGGTCATGGATTCCAATCTTGTCCCTAAGATGTTCAGGGAGAATCGCTGCTTCAAACCCTCTGGATGCAATGCATGAAGACAGGAAAGCAGGTAGCACAATCTGTGATGACTTGCGGACACCAAAGCCTCCTAGTCTGACTGGGAGTGTAGCTTGGTCCCACTGCCTATCTTCTACAGTAAGGTTAAGTACTTTAGTAAAGATCTGCCTCAGGATACTGTCATATTCGTGCAGTATAGGGTTATCATATGAAGGAACACATCTTAGGAAATATGTCAACCTGGGCAGACTCAAGAACTTTGTGAGAAGGTACAATGCATCATGGGTGTCAAGATTGCCTATTCGTTGTTCCATTCTCCTCAACTCTTCCAGTTTCTTCCTGAGAATTGTGTCAATGGCTTCGTTTCCCAGAGGTGCTCCAAGCAAGACACTGTTTGTGGGGGCAATGACTGATGCTCCTGGTAGCTTCAGTCTCACTGCATCTATCACTTCTTGATTGACTGAGATGATTTCACATTTGGATGGATTCAGGATGAGACCCATTTCCTGTCTCCTTGCCATCACCTGTGTAAGATAATCTAGAAGGGACTCCTTTGTACCTGCTAGTGTGCCATCATCCAGGAACCAGATGTTTAGGGCGCTAATTATATTCCAATTATTTAGTCCTGTTCTCTATCTATACACTATTTCTTCGTCTTTTCATAGAGTGCAATTTCACTGACTACAGCCAATCTTTGTAAGACATGGGATCAAGTTCATTGTGTTTTTCTATATACAGTGGACCCTCGGTTTTCGTTCACCTCCAAACTCGAACAATTATGTAAATATATTTTTGTAAGAGCTTCTGTAAGTGTATTTTTGGGGTTCTGAAACGACTAATCTAATTTACATTTGTCCTTATGGGAACAAATTCGTTCGGTAACGGCACTCAAACAGCATTCTGGATTGAATTTTCAACGAAAACCGAGGGTCCACTGTACTTTCCAGCAAATTTAGGCTCACCTATAATATGAAAACCAGAACTCACCACCGATAAGTATCCCCGTACTAAGCACTTAAGAACATAACGAAAGATTACTGCCATGCTAGGCAGGTCCAATTCACACCCACCCATACACAATGATATAACCATCCAACCTATATTTAAAGGTACTCGAAGTTCTTACCTCGATGATGCTACCTGGGAGTCTGTTTTTCCTGAGAGATTCTTCCACTCATCTACAACTCTATTGCCAATTCAGTACTTCCCAATATCCTTTCTAAATCTAAATTTCTCCGTCTTTAATACATTGCTTGGAATAGTGCAGAGTGCAGCATAAGTTGCTGATGCAATTAAATATTAGTGTTGATGGTTTGAAGGGAATCAGAAGAGACATTCACAAGTTATCATACGGAAACAAATCTTCAAATTTCTTCAATAAAAATAGTAAATTAGAACATACACAGCCCAAATCTATTTAAACCTTTCAGAGAGACCGATATAATAAAACCCACCAATACTTTAAGCTTAAGCCACTCAGAAGTTGCACTAACAAGTTATCACTATGGAAAGCTTGAAGCTAATCAGATGTGACACTGAAATTATCCCATGAAAAGAAGTTTTTTTCAATTTTTCTAGTTTCTTTCGTAAAAGCAAACTGGGATCTACACAGCCAAGATCAATCCAAACTTTTTTGTAAGATTTATTAGTTGATAAATAGGAAACCAAATTAGTTTTGTGTTATTAGTATACATAACATACTAAATTTTATTAGCCTAAAAGAGCATTACTTTGATTTAAACCTAGGAAAACAAAATCAAAAAATATTTTCTTATTAAAAGTTTAGTGTTGTTAGTGAATGTTCGCCGTAAACATGAACCAAAACACCGACACATGAACCAAAACACCGACACATGAACCAACACACCGACACATGAACCAAAACACCGACACATGAACCAAAACACCGACACTCACACAACTCATGAGTGAACCTTAGCAAATTGTTCATTATAACTTCGCGTTTTGTCACCAGTACTGAATATGCCAGTGGTGTCGTCTAGCGTTACGTTGTGCCACATAAAAATGCTGCATTTGTGGCACATTGTCCTTTTATCTAACATACTGACGAATCTTACCTAAAGTATAGCATAGGGAAGGACTCGTGATTTTTTATTTATTTAAAAGACATGCTTACAAAAAACAGGATATATCTGCTAATATGCAACTAGACCGTACTAAACACAATACAGCAATCTTGATCTACAACATACAATATCTGATTTACATTCACAATCACTGTAACATATCCTACTTGCGTCATTATCCTCTGCCTTAGAAACCTATTGCATTACACATTTTAATACTGTTAAACATACTACACAATACTCACAATATACATATGTAAGCTAAATCCTCCTAACACTAATATATCACAACGGAGTGCTCTTCCTCCAACAAATATACTTTTTTTGTTCCAGTTTCACCTTTAGCAATTTAATGACCAAAGGAACTACGTTCCTGTCTATTCTGCAACTAATAACATCTTAAAACATTATTATATAGACACCAAGGAACATATGTTCCTACCCATTACATATAACCTAACTACTGACATACTTAAGCTTGCAAAACCATATACATTACACAAAAACTATATACATTACACAAAAACTATATACATTACACAAAAACTATATACATTACACAAAAACTATATACATTACACAAAAACTATATACATTACACAAAAACTATATACATTACACAAAAACTATATACATTACACAAAAATATATAAACATCAGAATACAATTGTAAATTTCGCTCACAAATCCAAAGTTTAATCTCCGATTTACATCATAAAAAACTTCTTACCATAACTCCATTATGTACCCGTCTCCAACACCACGTTATGTACCCGTCTCCAACACCACGTTATGTACCCATCTCCAACACCACGTTATGTACCCGTCTCCAACACCACATTATGTACCCGTCTCCAACACCACGTTATGTACCGTCTCCAACACCACATTATGTACCGTCTCCAACACCACATTATGTACCGTCTCCAACACCACGTTATGTACCCGTCTCCAACACCACGTTATGTACCCGTCTCCAACACCACATTATGTACCCGTCTCCAACACCACATTATGTACCCGTCTCCAACACCACATTATGTACCCGTCTCCAACACCACATTATGTACCCGTCTCCAACACCACATTATGTACCCGTCTCCAACACCACATTATGTACCCGTCTCCAACACCACATTATGTACCCGTCTCCAACACCACATTATGTACCCGTCTCCAACACCACGTTATATACCCGTCTCCAACAACACATTATGTACCCGTCTCCAACAACACATTATGTACCCGTCTCCAACAACACATTATGTACCCGTCTCCAACAACACATTATGTACCGTCTCCAACAACACATTATGTACCGTCTCCAACAACACATTATGTACCCGTCTCCAACAACACATTATGTACCGTCTCCAACAACACATTATATACCGTCTCCAACACCACGTTATGTACCCGTCTCCAACACAACGTTATGTACCTGTCTCCAACACCACGTTATGTACCTGTCTCCAACACCACGTTATGTACCGTCTCCAACATCACGTTATGTACCGTCTCCAACACCACGTTATGTACCGTCTCCAACAACACATTATGTACCGTCTCCAACAACACATTATGTACCGTCTCAAACAACACATTATGTACCGTCTCCAACAACACATTATATACCTGTCTCCAACAACACATTATATACCTGTCTCCAACAACACATTATGTACCGTCTCAACACACATTATGTCCGTCTCAACACCATTATGTACCCGTCTCCAACAACACATTATGTACCGTCTCCAACACACATTATTGTAACCTTTCTCCAACACACATTATGTACCGTCCCAACACACATTATGTACCGTCTCAACAACATTATGTACCGTCTCCAACAACACATTATGTACTGCCCAACACCACATTATGTACCGTCTCCAACAACACATTATGTACCGTCTCCAAAACATTATGTACCTGTCTCCACACATTATGTACCTCTCAACAACACATTATGTACCGTCTCCAACAACACATTATGTACCGTTCCAACAACACATTATGTACCGTCTCCAACAACACATTATGCCGTCTCCAACAACACATTATGTACCTGTCTCCAACAAACACATTATGTCTCTCCAACAACACTTATGTACCGTCTCCAACAACACATTATGTACCTGTCTCAACAACACTTATGTACCGTCCAACACATTATGTACCGTCTCCAACAACTTTTTGCCGTTCAACACACATTATGTACCTGTCTCCAACAACACATTATGTACCGTCTCCAACACACATTATGTACCGTCTCCAACACACATTATGTACCGTCTCCAACACCACATTATGTACCTGCTCAACACACATTATGTCGTCAACCTTAGTCCGTCTCCAACAACACATTATGTACCGTCTCCAACAACACATTATTACCGTCTCAAACACATTATGTACCTGTCTCAACACCACTTATGTACCGTCTCCAACACAAAAAAAAAAAAAAAAAAAAAAAAAAAAAAAAAAAAAAAAAAAAAAAAAAAAAAAAAAAAAAAAAAAAAAAAAAAAAAAAAAAAAAAAAAAAACTGTCAACACACTTATGTACCCGTCTCCAACAACACATTATGTACCTGTCTCCAACAACACATTATGTACCTGTCTCCAACAACACATTATGTACCTGTCTCCAACAACACATTATGTACCCGTCTCCAACACCACATTATGTACCCGTCTCCAACAACACATTATGAGGGATTCTCTCCTATACCCTTCACATACTGACACTATTAGATTAACACGTTTCCAACCGGTACATACAATATATCCTTTTACTGTAATTTATGTACGCTCACTTCTTATCCGTACATACTGTACATTTCACAAAACCATTAAAACCACACTTATGATTTACCTAACATAGTAGAAAACGCACAACAATATTGTCTATATATATTTACTCTTTCCTTTACAGATCAAAACACATATAGGATTACTCCGCTCTTACTACGGCTCATACCTGAACCTTAATCTCCAAATGTGCTTAACTTCCCCCTCCTTTTTCCACCTGCTAAGGCTACCCGAAACTGTGTGTCATCACACAGTACACACAAACTGTGTCATCACACAGTACACACACACTGTGTCATCACACAGTACACACACACTGTGTCATCACACAGTACACACACACTGTGTCATCACACAGTACACACAAACTGTGTGTCATCACACAAAGCACACATAATGGTGACCCTGAACATCTCGACTGCTCCAGTAAAATTAATCACCAAGTCAATTAATACATAAAATCTTACTGCTGTATACTTGCTATATGAACATAAGATGTAATACATAGTATACTCTATCCACATGACAAAATTAAACACCATTTATGCATGACAAAATATTCTTAACACAGTATCAAAAACGTGCTCTACACTTTAATGCTATGACAACTTTACACATATTCGTATTCGTCACCAGTGAAAATTTTCTTTATACATAATACCAAGCTGTGTCAAAGCTTCACATACAACAGTCAAAATCTCCTATTCATTTATCATGAAAATTCCACCATGTCGACCATAGGAAAACCACCTCTATATTTCCCCACGTCCCACAACACTACCCCCTCCCCTTCCTATTGTCTTTCAGTCCAGTACACATCCACACCCTCTCAAAACGTATGATCCCATCTCGCACCTCAACCTGTCCCTCTATATCCCCTCCTCTGAGACCAGTCCTTCCATTTAGCTATGCACCCCTCCCACCTCCAACAACTTTCCTACCGTCATTGTTCCTGTAACTGTCAGGAAAAAACCAATCCCACCTATCCCCATACAAAACCCGATTCCTACATCTCGACCTATACATTGTAGCCGCTATAGCCTTTTCCTCTCTCAAAATCCACGAAACATACACATAATCTACTGCCAGATACATGAGAGCCCGTATTATGTCCTCACGCCTCCTATGTCCAAACTCAGAACCCTCAAAGCATTAATCCCTTCCCCCCCTCCATCAAACGTATAACCCCACCCAACCATTTCCGTACATCCTCTAAAAGCCCACAAAAATATACCACATGATAAGCTGACTCTTCCTCCCCACACCACAATTTGCAGCCGCCACCAATCCCATCTCGAACAGCACAGCTGATGCTAACACCCCATGCAAAAATCTGAAAATCACCTCCTCACCTCTCTTTTCATCCTCAAACGTTGTAATCCTCCCCAGATTCCTTTCCAATTATATACAGGAAACACTGCTTCCCCCTCCACCTCTTCCAGTTCCACCACCACCCTACCCAATGAACTAGCCTGACTCCCCATGGATTCCTCACCCCCATTATACTGCGCAACATATCCCCACACCTTACCAGATCCTTCCCTCCCCACCAGCTCTCCAATTCAGTTCATAACCTTCCCCACCTTCTGTCCCCTATCCCCTCCCTTCCATACATAATAATACTTGACATACACACTCATGAGTCGAACCTCTATATTTATTAGCCCTACACCCCCAGACCCCACCTTTTGCATGACCACCCCCTTTCTTAATCAATATCTCCCATACCCCCGCACGTACCTTAGGACTCTCCTCTCCAACTCCCTCACATCCCCTATTAACATTGGAAAGACCGCTTCCACGTGGCATAACCTGCTATACACTAAAGTATTTATTACGATTACTCGCTGATGAAGAGTTAAATCCCCTGTCCTCCACCCTCCCATCCTCCTTAAAGCCCCCCCAACTACCTCCTCAGCGTTTACCCTCCTTGCCTCTCTTAAATCATTCATAAATATAATTCCACATATCTTTAACCTTTCTACAATGGGCCACCCATACCTCAACCCCATGCTCCCCCCACCCATGACCCAACCTCCAATAAATTAGACTTGGCACTGTTTATAGACATCCCTGTTGCCTTCCCAAAAATCCCAAGAATCCTATCCACATTTTGTAAACCCTCCTCTCCCCGCACCAAAACAGTGGTATTGTCAACATATCCCACAAGGCCAGACTTGCTTCCCAACTCCCCTCTCTCCTTCCACACTCCCTCCTCAATCAACCTATATAAGGGGTTCTGCAAGCACGCAAAGAGGATTTGCGACAAGGCACCCTGCCGCAAACCCTTCCCCATGCATACTTCCCCTCCCACCAAACCATTTACCTGCACCCTCACTCTCGCATTCTTATACAACGTCTCAGCCCAACGAACTATCTCCTCACCAAAACCTTACTTCCGCATTATCCTCCATAACATGTCCCTGTCCACACTATCATATGCAGCTTGCCAATCCAAGGCTAATACACCCCCACCACATCTACTCTCTATAAAATCTCTTATCCTTGCATGCTCCTGATACATACTCCGCTCTGGTATGCCATATTGCCCAGCCTCAATTACTCGCCTTATCACCCCTTTCATTCTGTTGCCCAGCACCTTAGCAAAGATCTTATAATCTGCACACATCATTGATAAAGGTCTATACTCTAGTATTGCTTCCCCTTCCCCACCCTTTTTAACCAGTACTACTACCCCAGTACTCTGAGTCACACCCATACATTCCGACTTTTTCATACTATTTAACAAACGCACCAAACAAGACCCCCCAATGAGTCACATAAAAATCATTAGGGATACCATCCAACTCCGGTGACTTCCTTTTGCTCAAACTTTGTACAGCAGTCCACACCTCCTCCTCACTTATCTCCCCCCTGTCCCTCGGGGTTCCACGTCCTTCTTCCTGATAATACAATTCCAATCTTCCCCAATTACTCTAACCTCAGCTAAGCCTCCCATGAAATATACTAAGTGTTCCCTTATGAACTTCTTTTTAAGTCTCCTGTTGCTAACAGCTGGCATGTAAACCCCTATGAAAGTCACTCTACTCCCCACAACCCATCAACTCTCACTACCCTGCCCTCCCCCTCCCTCCTCCCAAGCTAACAGCTGAAAAGGACTGGTCTCTCTTACTACTACCGCAACCCCACCCTTGAAATTACCTGAATTGCCCGCATACACACTGTATCCTTGCATCAACAAATCCTTTCCATACCTATAATTATGCTCTTGCAAAAATCCTATATCAATCTCAAACCGTCTCAAGGTCACCTCTACCCATTTCTTCTTCACTTCAACCTTTAGGCCATTTACATAAAACGAGACACACTTGAATATGATAGAGGTGGCTTTCCTTTGGACTTACCTGACCTTTGCGTAATACCTTTTGGAGCGCCAGCAACCTTGCCATTACCCTGCACTCCTCTTACCCCCTCCGTTCCCTTCAAACCCCCCCTGTCCCCTTTGGGCTACATCTACCCAGTCCTTCTTACAGGTTCTCTGAGCAGGCGTTAGGACATCGTCTTCCATCACACCCATTGCCCGTTTTCGCAATTGTGCACTGACATCCATATTAATCTCACTGTCCTCCCTGTGCACTGTTACCTGCACTTCACTGATATCCAGCCTACCAGTATCTGGGCTATCACCCACCTCCCCTCCTATACCACCCATTAAGCCATCAAGAGATTCACCAGATTCCTGAACCACTTCCTCCAGGGGACTATCCAAAAGCCCCCTCCCCTCTTCAGGAAGTTTCACCTCAATGCCCAAATCCAAAACTTCCCTTTGTTCCTTCGACTCCAGCACCTCGTTGCCCTGTGTCACTGCACTATCTCACTATTTCACTCCACGTCCCTTTTGGGGCCACTACTTCTTCTTCCGTCCCCTCGGTTGACTCCTCTTCTGTAACCACAACAACATTTCGATCACCATATCGTTGTCTCTGCCATCTCTCACATCCCTCAGCCATGTGCTCATAAGATCCACAGAGTCTACAAGTCCTTCTCTGCCCAGCATAGGTCATGTAAACTTGTGTCCTGAAGGCCTCCATTACTACGTAAGACGAAATTGCCCATCTTAAGGTCATCTTCAGATCGTAGGATCCCTCCGGGATCCCTTCATACAACCCCTCATTCCATCGTCCCATTGTTGCATGATGAATCACACTGTAGGCCTTGAAGACTTCCTTTACGTCCTGTTCATCCACTTCAAACAGAAGATTACGAATCTGTACCCAGGTGTAATGTCTAGAAACATCCTTCAATTTTACCTCCATCGTAGCAATGATTGACATAGGCACATCCTCGTATTTGTCCACAATGCGCTCATATGCACCAGTGGTCATCAGCTTTACAAAGATCCTGGTACTCCTGTTTAGTGCTATGCCATAAATTTCCTCATTATTGATACCATACGTATCTCTAATTATAGTTGGCAAAACCACTGCTGCATTCGTGGGTTAGACTGCACCCCTCAATAACTCCACACACACAGTGTTGATTCATCTCCTGTAAGCAGCCGCCATGTTGTTGTGAAAATAAACTGCTTCACCTAGACACCACTAGAGGGCCAGCCACCGACAACCTGCCACGGCAAGAGTTGGGCGGTGGTGGTGGACTCGTGAATTGACTGGGCTGCTGCACTGATGATGGGGCAGCAGTGCCTCACTGGTTGGAGTGATTCAGTGTGAAGTGGTTAGCTGCTTGTGGAATCTATACTGAATAAATGGATATTCTATCCTTGTTTCAGTTATTTTAAACACCTGATATCAAGTGTTATAATATCTCATTTTGAGTATCTCCCATGTATTTGCTGTGTCAAACTCTCCTCCTTAATGGCCAAGTTTTAATGTTCCGATTGTGGGTTTTAGTACATGACAAGCAATACAGTGTTTTAAATTGTACAGTGGACCATGAACAATGGTGTTCAGTTTCCCATTGCTATTTATAATGATAACAGCCCTTGATTAAAACTGAGTGATGATAACTTCTCCGAATGGAACTTGTATGTGTTAAGTGAGTTAATGGTACACTACAATGGTTACATCAAGAGGACTGACATAAGGTTCACTCTCCTCAATATACAAGTTGTAAATATTTAAGTGAAGCCTCAGTAAAATTAAAGAATAGAGTTATTCAAGTGTTCCAGTATAAGTGTGAGTTAAGACGAAGCTCGATCGGTAGCGCACTCAGCTCACACACTGACGTCCAGAGATCGAATCATCGGTACGGCTGGAAAACATTATGACTTGTTTCCATAAGACACCAGCTGTCCATGTTCACCCATCAGTATAAAATGGGTACCTGGGTGTTAGTGGACTGGTGTGGGTCGCATCCTGGGACAAAATTGACCTAATTTGCGGGAAATGCTCAGCATAACAAGTGGCTTTCTATATAGTAGTATGTCATTGATGTCAGCTATGGTCTGTATACCTTGTACATGTACTGGTAGAAATAAAGATATATTATTTTATATTATCATGTGGCCATGAGGGATACCTATCTTTCCTGGCGGTGATAAACAATAGCACTAAATTATTGCTGGAGTATTAGCACTAAGCTGCAGCTTGAGTATAAGCATGGTACGTATATGACTATCTACTCAGAATATGAATAATAAAACAAATAGCAGAAAGTGTCTTCTGATACACTTCTTGATGTTAGATCATGAAAGTTGGCAACTGTGGTCACATGAATAAGCAAATATATGAACCCTACTGACTCCCTCAGTACTCTCAAGGTCTCAGACTCACCACACTACTGTGGACTCCCACTGCTGATACTGCTCTTCCCTCTGCTGCCAGAACTGTAAACTTTGACGCTGCTTCTGTTCTGCTGTTCATACTGTTTCTCCTGCTTCTGCTGCTGTAAGTACTATCAAGCTTTGACGCGTCAGCTGAAGCATCAGCAAACTGCTGATGCTTCTTGATTTCTTATTTAAAACCTGCATTGATATATATAAAAATAATTTACTTATCTTTGGTATAAAAATCAATGAAGCATTCATCTTACCCTATTCCCCTCCATCGATAACTATATGATATATAGACTGCAGGAAGACTTATTTTAAGGGGATGGAGATTTTGCCCTTTTCATTATTTCAAACTGTCTCACAGTTCCCTTTGTAAACATGAGTCTACATGGTGTTAAGGGTGAAGCCTACTCACATTGACTTAATCTATCTTTTTGACTCTTAATCATGTGCAATTCTCACCTACTGATTACAGCAACTGTCTCGATTAAATTAGGTTAGGTTAGGTTAAGATATGTTGGGATTTTTAACCTGGAGAACGGTTAGCCACCCAGGCTAACCCAAGACAGTCAGCGCGTCATCGAGGACTGTTTTATTAGCAATGGGTCATTCAGTCTTGTCTCCCAGGATACGACCCACAACAGTTGACTAACACCCAGGTAACTACTTACTGCTAGGTGAACAGGAACAGCAGGTGTAAGGAAACATGCCCAACGTGGTGCCCCGTGGCTTGGTGGCTAAAGGTCTCGCGGTGAGGGGTCTGGATTCGATTCCCAGCGAGGGTATAAACATTGAGCGTGTTTCTTTGCTCCAGTTGTCTATGTTCACCCATCAGTAAAATGGGTACCTGGGAGTTAGTCGACTGGGGCAAAACTGATCTAATTTGCCCGAAATGCTATGCATAACAAGCGCCAATTTTCCCCTTCCTCTAATTATTACCGTGATAAATTCGGATTAACAATGTTCTATCAACAGGTAGTGCCGAAACAGCTTCTTGCAGTGCCAGTACCCAGCTAGGGCTTGCCATGTATGATTTTTGGTAAATGTTCTTTTTCTCAATTGTTTGTTGGACTATCTTATTGAAACTTGGGCAATATATGATGGAAAGATGCTTCTTAACGTACACCAAAAATCGGACGATAAATAACGGAGTTTACTGCTCAGCCATTAGACGTTCCTTAAAACTCTTAGGACATGTGCAATGTTAGTTTTGTCTGTTCAAGGTTTTCTCAGTGTTATTCAAGGTTTTCTCAGTGTTATTCAAGGTTTTCCCAGTGTTATTCAAGGTTTTTACACTTAGTTTACTATTACACTGTGCATTCTATGGTATTATTAACTATTTTTTGCTTAAAAATCTTAAAAGAACAATGTTTACATGCAGTTCACAGGGGTCTGGAACGGATTCATCGTATTTACATACAGTTCAATGGGGAAATTAGGTTCGGGTCACGACCAAATCGCGATCAGAGTTTTGGAACGAATTATGATCGTGACCTGAGGTTCCACTGTATATTTGCAATGATAATTTTTTGTTATAAGTAAGTTATCATAAGTAATAACTCAACTTGCCATTTACGCTTCACAGCACCACCCTGGAAATTTGTTCATATTAGGTTAGGAAAGTTCCTCTAACCTTTCTTTACTTGTATGGAAACAATTTTCTAAACAAGGTAAATCCAATTAGGTAAAGAGTCAACAACTTGCTGTTCTTAAATGATCTCACACAGGGTTTAGCATAGTCGAATAATTTGTAATTGTTTGTGTTGCTGCTGGTATGATGAGCACCGTCGAGCTCTGGCGCTGTGTTCAAGCATCGGTTGATGTTCTGCTCTCACTCCAACAGCGATGGTATTCTCCCTGACAGTTTTCTGTAGGTACAAAGTTTCCATATATTATAGTGTGAGTAGATAGACTTCCTGTTAAAAATATGAGGACACATGTTTTAAATACTGACCAGTGGCATAAACACACTGAAGAGAACCTCAGTACAACGCTGAGCACAAAAGTACTCAACCTACACATTGTTTAAATATCTTCAAGAGTGTTCGTCTGTCCAATAACAATATAAGAAAGAACACCGTAGTACTTTTTGTAATATTTCGACGACTCGTTTTTATATATTGATGGAACACCGTAATACTTTACCTGCTGGCCCCTTCTGGACAGGTTCTCCTCACACCCAACAACTCTCACCACTCCTGGTGGCAAATGACGAAACGACACATTGAAGAAGAAGCTTTTTTTTTATCAGTGCTTCACTTTATCATGACTTGATAAATCTTTAGACTGAAGCTTTCCATTAAAAGCTTACTTTGCAACCTTACTTTGCAACCTTACTTTGCAACCTTACTTTGCAACCTTACTTTGCAACCTTTGCCTTCACTTCATTATTTCCACACATATATCCGTCTTGCTCAACCTTAAAGCCGTCCCAACCTATAACCTCACCGACACTACCTGGCTTGGCTTAGAATGATTTTTGCGAAATTATTGCATACACAAATTTTCGCTTGCCTTATTCTGCAAGAAGAGCTCAATACAGATTGAGCTCTTCTTGCAGAATAAGGCAAGCGAAAATTTGTGTATGCAATAATTTCGCAAAAATCATTCTAAGCCAAGCCAGGTAGTGTCGGTGAGGTTATAGGTTGGGACGGCTTTAAGGTTGAGCAAGACGGATATATGTGTGGAAATAGTGAAGTGAAGGCCCCAGACTGCCAATATCTCAAACCTCTCCTTTAAAGTGCAAAAGTGCAGGCATTGTACTTCCCATTTCCAGGACTCAAGTCCGACTAAATGGTTTCCCTGAATATATACACAAAATGTTACACTGCTCAAACTCCAACAGCTCATCAGGTCCCAAAAAACCATTTGTCTACATTCACTTCTATCTAACATGATCATGCACACTTGCTGGAAGTCCAAGCCCCTCGCCCACAAAACCTCCTTTACCCCCTCACTCCAACCTTTTCGAGGACGACCCGTGCCCCGACTTCCTTCCCCTACAGAGTTATACTCTCTCTAAGTCATTCTACTTTGTTCTATTCTCTCTAAATGACTAAACCACCTCAACAACCCTTCTTCAGCCCTCTGATTATACTTTTACTAACTCCACACCTTCCCCTCCTAATTTTCACACTGTGAATTCTTTGCATAATATTTACACCACACATTGCCTTTAGACATGACATCTCCACTGCCTCCAGCCTCCTCCTCGCTGCAGCATTTACAACCCATGCTTCACACCCATATAAGAGTGTTGGTACCACTATACTTTCGTACTTTCCCTTCTTTGCCTCCATGGATAACGTTTTTTTTTTTTGCACTGATACCTCAACGCACCACTCAATATTTTTCCTTCATCAAATCTATGGTTAACCTCATCCTTCATAAACCCATCTGCTGACAAATCAACTCCCAAATATCTGAACACATTCACTTCCATAATCCCTCCCTTCAATGTGATATCAAATTTTCCTTTATCTAAACTGTTTGATACCCTCATCACCTTACTCTTATCTATGTTCACTTTCAACTTTCTATCTTTACACACCCTCCCAAACTCGTCCACTAACCTTTGCAACTTTTCTTTAGAATCTCCCAAAAGCACAGTATCGTCAGCAAAAAGAAACTGTGTCAACTCACATTTTGTATTTGATTCCCATAATTTAATCCCACCCCTCTCCCAACACCCTAGCATTTACTTACTTTACAACCCCATCTATAAATATGTCAAACAACCATGGTGACATTACACATACCTATCTAAGACCTGCTATAGTGGGAAGTAATCTCCCTCTCTCCTACACACCCTAACCTGAGCCTCACTATCCTCATCCTCATAAAAACTTTTTACAGCATTTAGTAACTTTCTACCTATTCCATACACTTGCAACATCTGCCACATTGCTCCCCTATCCACTCTATCATATGCCTTCTCTAAATCCATAAATGCAATGAAAACTTTCCTGCATTTATCTAAATACTGTTCATATATATGCTTCAATGTAAACACTTGATCTACACATCCCCTACCCACTCTAAAGCCTCCTTGCTCATCTGCAATCCTACTCTCTGTCTTACCTCTAATTCTTTCAATAATAATCCTACCATACACTTTACCTGGTATACTCAGGTATACCATACATGGTATACTCGGGTATGGTAAAGTGTATAATTTTTACAATATCTTTTGTCCCCCTTCCCTTTATATAAAGGAACTATACACGCTCTCTGCCAATCCCTAGGTACCTTCCTCTCTTTCATGCATTTATTAAACAAAAATACCAATCACTCCAACACTATATAATACCTCTGCTTTTAACATTTCTGTCATGATCCCATCAGTTCCAGCTGCTTTACCCCCTTTCATTCTACGTAATGCCTCACGCACCTCCCCCACACTCACATCCTGCTCTTCTTCACTCCTAAACCATGTTGTACCTCCCTGGCCAGTGGATGAAATTACCGCCTCCCTTTCTTCATCAACATTTAAAAGTTACTCAAAATATTCCCGCCATCTACCCAATACCTCCAGTTCCCCATCTAGTAATTCCCCTACTCTGTTTTTATCCGACAAATCCATTCGTTCCCTAGGCTTTCTTAACCTGTTTGTCTCACTCTAAAAAAAATTCTTATTCTCAGCAAAATTTGTTGACAGAGCCTCTCCCACTCTATCATTTGCTCTCCTTTTGCACTCTCTCACCACTCTCTTAACCTTTCTTTCTCTCCATATACTCTGCCCTTCTTATATCACTTCTGCTTTGTAAAAAACAACAACTCATAAGCTACCCTATTCTCTTTTATCGCCCTCTTTACTTCATCATTCCACCACTCACTCCTCTTTCCTCCTGCACCCACCCTCCTATAGCCACAAACTTCTGTCCCACATTCTAACACTGCTGTTCATGAATGGTCTACAATACCGACAAGATGAAATTTAGACACATGTGCGACATCTGGGTGTCTTTATTGTAGTCATTTCGGAGGCGCCAGCCTCCTTGCCTGTTCTTCAGAATCTCCACACCTACGGTACTGTTAACACCAACACCAAGACTGGGGGACTGATTACTTCGTCTTTTGTATATAGTTCTACTGTCTTCAAATTATGTCCGAGAATTTGTATTGATAAAGCCACTGGATGGCGAAACGTCTACAATAAAGATACCCAGATGTTGCACATGTGTCTAATTTTCATCATCATTCTAACACTGCATTTTAAAACTATCCCAACTCTCTTCAACCCCCCCACTACTCCTACTTGCACTAGCCCACCTTTCTGCCAATAGTTGCTTATATCTCACCCTAACTTCCTCCTCCCTTAGTTTATACACTTTTACCTCTCTCTTACTTGTTGTCATTTTCCTTTTGTCCCATCTACCTCTTGCTCTAACTGTAGATACAACTAAATAATGATCCGATATATCTGATATATATATAAAGCTCTACAAAGAGAAAAATATACTTACGTTTCTGTTCATCAATGTAGACAGTCCACATTATTGTCAATCACTATTACTAACAATTTGGGAGATATTGAGTTATTGTTTTCTAATCATTAACAGGTAGTGATCTTCACAGCCACCAGGATCTTCACAGCCACCAGGATCTTCACAGCCACCAGGATCTTCACAGCCACCAGGATCTTCACAGCCACCAGGATCTTCACAGCCACCAGGATCTTCACAGCCACCAGGATCGTCATGAAGAGAGATTTTACAAACTTCGAGTTCAGTTTTCTGACTTCTGACGATAGTGAGGAAATCATTAAATTTCTGGACAAACAACTGATACCGAGGAGTCCATTGGTAAGATACAATGTTCTCAGTCCCGTAAAGCAGGCCTGTTGGCCCATACTAGGCAGGTCCTACACAAATCCATCCCACTAACAGAATGTAGATGAATGGTTCAGAGAACCGACAAGTTGATAAATTAGACACATATGCAACACTTGGGTATCTTTATTGAGGAAACGTTTCGCCACACATTGGCTTCATCAGTCCATGCAAAGGAGAATCGTGAAGAACAGGAGGAGTTTGAGGTAATCAGTCCCTCGGCCTTGAGTCAATGTTGTCAGTCCATCAATCTTGAAAAGAATACAGCATATGTGCTAATAAGTAGCTTATATACCGTAGGCAGGAGAGGTGTAGCAGTCGTAGGTGGTGTCACATTTGACCAGTGCTTTCTTATACATTTAAAGATATATTTTTTTCATTTATGTTGATATAAAAATTAATGATTTTGTACCAAAAGAACCTTAAGAAACTTGCCTAACCTTATTATAACAAGCGCAATTTAATTTAGCCTAATCCAACTAAATATATTTTATATAAGTTTACAATAAATAAATAAACAAGCACAATGAAATAGATTTTTTCGATAGATTCAGAATGATTTTTCCGAAATTAGTGCATACACAAATTTTCGCTTGCCCTGTTCGGCAAGAAGTGCGTTGCTATTTAAGCCAAAATCTCAAGTTTTACTTATAGTATATTGCTTAAATAGGGCCAAAAAAAAAAATACACTGTACCGGGACTGGAGCGATTCAAAACTAACCCAACATTTGCAGAGGAAACTGAACTATTACTGACTAGCAGCTCCATAATGGTGAGAGATCCACTACAATGTTATTTAAAATATCCTCTGCAAATTGTGGGTTCTGAAACACATTTATTAATATTCTATGCTGTTTTTCAGTGTTATAACCGCCTCTGGCTCTTATAATTCCAACTATAGCCAGATACAAGGCGCTCCTAAAAACTCCCAGTGTCTCTGTTAAAGTACCGAGAGAGAAAAAAAAGTTAAGAGTTTACAACTTGTAACTCGTGGACAGATTAAAATATTTTGACCAGTAAGATGTTATTTTGTTAAAAATTTCTTTATTTATTTTGTTTGTAAGCTTCAAGTACGTGACTCACGAAATCGTAATGACACGATTGCAAACAAACCATACCACGGGTGGGGTTCGAACCCGCGGTCAGAGAGTCTCAGAACTTCAGACCGTCGAGTAAGCCACTGGGCCAGCTAGTTTCAATGAGATTCATCCAACTAGGTATATTTCTACACCATAGGAAGGTTAGCATAGGCACCACTGTGTCCACAAATGCAAATTTTTACAGACGAATCTCCCGCTAGCATGGCCGTGACGAACTCTAGCTCAAGTCCCCTTCAAAGCCGTCAACATGACCGCGGGTTCGAACCCCACCCGTGGTATGGTTTATATCCCCCCTAATTCTACGCCTTTCTGGAGAGTGCAGATTCAGGGCCCTCAGTCTATCCTCATAGGGAAGATTTCTGATACATGGAATCAACTTAGTCATCCTCCTTTGTACGTTTTCCAGAGCATTTATATCCATTCTGTAATACGGTGACCAAAACTGTGCAGCATAATCTAGATGAGGCCTAACCAAGGATATATAGAGTTGAAGAACAACCTGAGGACTCCTATTATTTATGCTTCTTGATATGAAGCCAAGGATTCTGTTTGCTTTATTGCGAACACTTATGCACTGCTGTCTTGGTTTTAGATTACTGCTAACCAGAACTCCTAAATCCTTTTCGCAATCAGTAGTATTAAGATCTACATTATTTAGTTTATATGTGGCATGGTTATTGTCCTGTTCAATATTTAGAACTTTGCATCGTAGTAGAATATAAATGTTGAACTCGTGTGATTCATTCAACAGTTCTGTACTTTTTCTTCAAGAACAAAGCCATTGAAGAGACTTCTTCAAGTTTATTAGAGAAGATATACTTGAGAGATGTACAGAGTTGTTTGGCATCTGGATTGTCTCTTGTTGCCCGGCACAAGACCTCAAAAATTATCGTGGGAGTCGCACTCAATAAAATCTTCTCCTTGGAAGAAACTCTCAAAGTTACTGCAATGGTAAGCTCTCTTTATTCTATAAAAATAGTTATTGTTATCAAAGAAGCTTCATATTTTTTTCAGAACTGGGCAGATGCCAGCATTCCTCCCAGGCGCATTTAAATGAATCACTGATTAATCTTTCATTCTCTCAAAATTTCCAGCGATAACTTTATTTAACTGTGCGATAAGACATCTTTATATATATATATATATATATATATATATATATATATATATATATATATATATATATATATATATATATATATATATATATATATATATGTCGTGCCGAATAGGTAAAATTGGTCAATTAGAAACTACTCATTTAAAATTAAGTCCTTTCTAAAATTTTCTCTTATACGTTTAAAGATATATTTTTTTCATTTATGTTAATGTAAAAATTAATCATTTTGTACCAAAAGATCCTTAGAAAACTTACCAAACCTTATTATAAAAAGCGCAATTTAATTTAGCCTAATCCAACTAAATATATTTTTGATAAATTTACAATAATTTAATAATATACAAATATATTTTTCTCGTTAGGTTCAAGATGATTTTTGCGAAATAATTGCATACACAAATTTTCGCTTTCCAATACAAGTTTTCTTTAAGATATCTCACCCCACAGACAGTTTTTTTTTTATATTAAAATCAGATTCATTGATGATAGGTAGAGTGGAGTCAGATATATGATAAAAAAACGTGTACTGAATCGTAGTAGTTAGCTATGACACCATTGCAAAGTGTACAGTGTACAGCATGTGGCATGTTGGGATGATATCATCACTGGGGACCCTCAAGCTGCAGTGGTCCAATTATTAACTTTGATTTTGACTTGCCGGGACTCCCAGTAACTCAAAAAATGTAGTATTAGTATTAAAATTATTTATTGACATCTTAATAAAAAGAGTTTTAAATACTTGTTTAATGCATTATTATCTTTATGACAGGAAAACGTGAGCAAGATTAACAAGATTATAGGAAAACTCTATGATAATATCACCCATTTTGAAGGTGTTGACGCCCAGGGAATGATTCACTTGTATATTCTGTGTACCCATCAGGACTACGCAAATCATGGTCTTGGCACCCGTCTGTTCCAGGTAAATATGGCACCCGCCTGTTCCAGGTTATTATGGCACCCGTCTGTTCCAGGTAAATATGGCACCCGCCTGTTCCAGGTAAATATGGCACCCGCCTGTTCCAGGTAAATAGTTTCGTTAAAGTATATTTTGTTTCAATAATGATCAAAAAATAATTGTTATGCCAAACTTTTGGGAATTTTAGAAGGAAGTTTAGTAGCTTTATCCCTCCAGTGGAAGGGGAAGCCTTGATGCTGGGGAAGGGTTTTTTATCCAAGGAATTGGAGTTACCCTCCCCATCCTCAGAGGTAGAAAGTTACACAGGAAAGAACAAGAGATGGAAGGAAGGATTCAAAGCAGTGATAAAAAAACAGGCTATGAAGAATTAATAAATGCCCCAAAATAAGAAACAAGAGAATCTGGAGAAATGTATTCAGAGAAAGATGGAAGGAGAATCCAGAACACCACAGAAAATGACGATGTTTCGCTCATAGACAATATAGACTATGACGATGTTTGTAAGTACTATGTTAATAGAAGCTACATATGTGGAAGAGTATGTTGGCACCAACACCAGAAAATTTTCTAATATGCTTTAAAAAAGGCATGAGTCACTTCCACCCAAAGATGTGTAAATCTTCACTGCAGTTGTCCAGACTACCACGTGAAACCAATACTACAATACTGAGAAAATAATTAAAGGGGTGGACGGGTAAACAAGTGGAACGTCTGGGTCAGGTGACCAAAATCTCCAGTGACGGGTCATCATATGACCAAGACCCAAGTCGGGAAACACTTGTCCTGATTCCTGACGAATTTACCTAATCTAACCTGGCTACTGAGACAGCAAAAGTATTGCAAATAAACATTTTTTTTGAGGGATAGAGGAAGGAGCAGGCTCATAAAAGGGATAAACGGGGAAGAGCAACAGGTGACACAGGAGTGAACGGCTGTGGGAAGAACCACACCAGTTGTACACACATCAGGGTCGAACTTACAACATCCCAGTGTACAACTAATACTGACGAAAGCAGAGATTTGGCACATTACCTGGGTTACTAAAGAAGACTTGACATCCAGACAAGGTTTAAATCAACTAGAAATAACAAAGTTAACTATATAAAAGGAATCCTTTCAGAAGCAAATGCTAGCTTTAGAGAATTCACAGAAACACAAAGGATGTTCTGGACGATGAGTCAATAAGTCACAGGGGGAGAAGGACTCTGTGTTAAAGACTCACTGTAAGGAACCTCTGAGCTCACTGAATGATATTGTAGAAGTGATGGGAATTAAAGTAGGGAAAAGGAATCTGGTAATTATGCGAGTGTATCAACCAGTGTCAGCAATGGCCGATGAATTCAAGGAACAGTTAATATAGAAAACTTTGAAAACCCTACATAAAATATTATAATTTTGGTGAATACATTCTACCACATGTTAAATGGAAGATGGCTGACAACAGTAGTGTATCATAGTACCAGAAACACGGTAGTGTATCAGACATAGTACCAGAAACACGGTAGTGTATCAGACATAGTACCAGAAACACGGTAGTGTATCAGACATAGTACCAGAAACATGGTAGTGTATCAGACATAGTACCAGAAACATGGTAGTGTTGCAGGAAAACACCAGGGAGTTATTGAGGCTTTGTGAAAAGTTTCTTCTAAGTCACCAGGAATAATAACTTTCTAGACTTGATCTTCACAAACTATGGGAAGCTGAACACGGACAGAACAATCTCAGATACAATATACTCAGACCACAACCTGAATAAAATACAAACAAGAATAGGAACATGTGTAGGGATCTCACGAAATACTTAACGTGAAGACCTGTTTAGCATTTTTCACTTCAACAAGAAGAGAAATGATCGGAACCAGATAAAAACAGAACTAAACCCTCACCACTGCATGGGAAATCTGAATAAAGAAGCTTATGGGGTCTGTATAAAATATGTTCTGCTTAGAAAACCAATAAAAAGGAAACTGACCAATGAAAAAAAAGAAGAACGTATACAAGAAGAAAAAGAGTTACATAACTGTTTAACAAATGTAAATATATCCCAACGAAGGAAAGATGATCAACATGGGAAGATTATCGATATGGAACAGAACCTTAAACTTTTCTACCAGATGGAGGAGAAGCACACAGCAACAACAACAACAAAGACATCAAAGAAATTGCATCAAACCCTAAATATTTCAACACATGCAAAATCCAAATTAATACCACCCTAGAATTGGCCCAATCTTAAGAGGTTCATACACCGACGACGAAAAAGAAATGAACTCACCCAACATTACATATATCAGACAGCGCAAATCCAGTTGAAATTGTGAGAGAAGCAGAAAGCTTGGCAACACGTGCAGCACCGGGCCAAGCCTCACGGTGCTCCCAATTTATAAACAAATGTAAACTACCACTATCCCGAGCACATAGTATAGTTCAGAGGAAGAGCCTAGATCGAGGTGAAATCTCAGAGGTCCTAAAAACATAGGCAAAGCTCCTCTGCACTTAGGCAGAGCTTGGCAAAAAAAAAAAAAACTATAGGCCAGTGGCGCTAACATCACAGACAGGGTGCTGAGATGCCAATTAACAAATTTTATGGAAAAACATAACCTGTACAACACAAATAAACATTGACTTAGAGCAGAAGATCATGCTTGTCACTACTGACTCATGATAATATTACGAGGCTTTGGAAAAATTCCAAAATGCAGAAATGGTCTTGACGGACTTCAATAAGTCATTTGACAAATACGACATGGAGTGATAGCACATAAAATAATACCAATAAGTATAACAGGAAAAGTAGGCAAATTAATTTACAATTACCCAACGAAGAGAATACAAATAGTAATGGCAGTAGTAAACAATGTATAATCTCTCCTTAACAATGTAACAAGTTGAGTATTTTAAGGTACAGTTCTGGCGCCACTTCTGTTTCTCATTCTTATTAACAGCCATAGATAAAAATACAATCAACAGCTCTGTATAATTTTTGTGGTTGATACATTAATTAGCATAAAAGTCATCTCTTTAGAGGACACCAACAAACTGCAAGGAGATATAAAATAAAAAAGATCTTCTGGAGGGTGTAAAAAATAACATGATTTTCAATGGAGACAAATTCCAATTACTCTAATATAGAAAAAATGAGGAACTCAAAAGGAGAATCGTATACAGAACACAAGAGTTAACACCGTTAAATAAAATCAAAATGTAAAAGACCCAGGGATAATGTCAGCTGACCTTAAACAACTTTATAAAACACTGTGAAGGCCAGGAAAGTATCTGGGTTTACAATTAAACCTTTCAAAACAAGAAGAATATTACCAGTGTTATGAATTTCAAGTCACTGGTGCTCAATGTTGACACCTCAGTTCAGATCCGGTAAGACAGCAGAGCTGGAAGAATGTGGTGAGTGTTTACCACCCACACACAACCCATGAAGTATTGAACTACATGGAACGGATCAGAAATTGGAAATGTATTCATGACTCTGGAAATCATAAAAATACGATTGGAAACAAACCACGGAACAGGTAGGGTTTGAACGGGTGGATTCAAATCCCATCTTTCTGGAAAGGAGAGATACGCGATAATAGTCACATAGATGATGATAAATTAGACACATGTGCAACAACAGTGTTGCACATGTGTCTAATTTATTAACCTGTTGGTTCTCTGAACCATTTATCTACACGTGGAAAATACTATAAGACCCAGTCCCAAATCTGCATACTACCATAATTACATACTGGAGTGAGAGATACAGGAGGAAATGCAAAATAGACCCAGTGGAAAAAGAAGGGGCCCCACGGGCACCATAACAAAACACTGCATCAACATCCGTGAGTATACACTTACCAAACTGCTACCAGCAGGTATCAGAAATATTGCTGGAACAAGTGTACAAGTTTACAAGAGGAAACTGGAGCTATAACTGTACATTGTGCCAGATTAACCAGATTTTGATGGATATGTGGGCTGGGTGAAAGAGGGTGCTGTCAACAGCAACAGCCTGGTCGACCAGGCATAGGAAGCCGGGTCGCGAGGCTAAGGAAAATTTCGTAATAGGTCATAGGTAAAAATCACAGGTAAACTAGCATTTCCCAAGATGTGTATAGCTCCTACAGGCTTAGCGCTTCCTCAAAACAAAAATAATAATATTAATAATGTTGGTAAAATTACCGACAATATGTTGGGTAAAAGGACACAAGTGGAACTAATGTGACATTTTATTGAGGCAACGTTTCGCTTTCCAGGAGCTTTATCAAGCTCTCACGACTTGACAATAAAATGTCGCATTAACTGCATTTGCGTCATAAGAACATAAGAACATAATAATAATAATAATAATAATAATAATAATAATAATAATAATAATCTTGTGTAGAACTTTTATGTCTTTAAAAAACATCACACTAATTTTTTTAATTGGTAAACCACTATTAACAACTAAATATTATGCAACTGTTTCTGATATTTTGGGAAAACAAATTTTTCACATTTCAGAAAACTCTTGAACTGGGTAAAGAGCGAGGCTTCCAGGCAATGAACGTGGAGGCTGCCAACAGCCTCACAGCAAGGATCGGCAACCGCTTTGACTTCGAAACACTGGCGACGGTCGACTTGACCACCTTGGAGGAAGAGCTTGGTATTAATACCTCCCTCATCCCAGGTGAGACCATCATTAAGCTGATGATAAAAAGTTTCCCTGGCAACACCACCAAATCTAAGACTTCACCTCAGTCTCACTAGATTAGAGCGTCCTACTGGACGTCTGCAGCAGGCCTACTGGTCCATGCTAGGCAGGTCCAAGTCACACCCACTCAAGAGGGAAGAAGCACTGCTGATAGGGAAGATTATAACACCCCCTGTACCAGAGAATTGTTCCCACCTGGATATATCATAACAAATTATTGCAATCTACCACTGACTCCAGTGGTCACTCTACCCTGACTCAGCTATAGTGTCAACAACTACCACATTCACTTCTGCAACGCTCTTCGCCTCACCCGTAGGGCTGATTAAGACACATCTGCAACACATGGATATTGTGGAAACGTTTCGCCACACAGTGGCTTCATCAGTCCAATACAAAACAGAATGGTTGAAGATCAGAAGGAGATTGAGGCAATCAGTCCCTGAGCGTGGAGCGTGGAGCGTGATCAGTCTTGAGAATAATACAACATATGCGTGAAGAAGCGACTTATACTGTATATAAGACACTTCTTTTAACTGGAGAAACCTGCTGTCGAGGCGAAACGTTTCAACAATAAAGATATGCAACTATGACACATGTGTCTTAATCATCAACTTGTCATTATTTTATACAATTTTCATCACACCTTTTTCCTGGTTACAACTCTGCTCAAAAGGGCACAAAACAAGACTATGTATAATTAAATCACCTTAATTAAATTCTTCAATCTAATTAAGTGTTTCATTTAGAAGGTTTTGCAGCGTATTTCCATAACACTGTTTTACACATGTCCACATTGATGGCATACTCTCTTGGTATCAATGTCAGGTTTATAATATTTATATAAATGCAATTGTTAATTGAGGAATGCCATGTTTAATTCTCAGGATTGTTGAATTGAGTTCAGAAAGTTATAGGGGAGTTTGGAGCTCTAAGACTCTTGCATTTTATTGTGGATAAGGCTAAATTAATTTGCGCTTGTTATAATAAGGTTAGGTAAGTTTTCTAAGGTTATTTTGGTTCCAAATTATTAACTTTTACATTAACATAAATGAAAAAAATATATCTTTAAACGTGTAAGAGAAAATTTTAGAAAGGACTTAATTTCAAATGAGTTTTTGCTAATTGACCAGTTTTACCTATTCGGCACGACATACACACACACACATATATATATATATATATATATATATATATATATATATATATATATATATATATATATATATATATATATATAATTTGATGTGTGTGTGTATATGTCTGCCGAATAGGTAAAACTGTCAATTAGCAGAAATAAGTCATGCTGCCCAAAGAACATTTATCCCATATAAAGAAATTAGATCGAATAGAAATGACCCAAAATGGATGAATAATAGGCTCAAATATCTTTTAGGGCAGAAGAAAGGAATTTATAGGCGTATCAAAAGAGGTGAGGGTCATCTTACGAATCAGTATATTGACATTAAGAGGGACGTTAAAAAGGGGATAAGAAAAGCTAAGCGGGACTACGAAATTAAAGTTGCTAGGGATTCGAAAACTAACCCAAAAAGTTTTTTCCAGGTGTATAGAACAAAAGTTAGAGATAAGATAGGTCCCCTTAAAAATAACTTTGGGCATCTTACTGACAAGGAGAATGATATGTGCTCTATTTTTAATAATTATTTTCTCTCGGTTTTCACACAGGAAGACATTAATAATATCCCAGTAATTAATTTTTACAGAGGCCCAGAAGAAGATAAATTATGTAATATCACAGTCACTAGCGAAATGATTATGAAACAGCTGGACCGACTGAAACAAAATAAATCGCCGGGTCCTGATGAGCTTTTTGCAAGGGTTCTTAAGGAATGCAAAATGGAACTCTGTGAACCAATATCTAACATTTTTAATTTATCTCTTCAAACAGGTGTAGTGTCTGATATGTGGAAGATGGCTAATGTAATTCCTATTTATAAAGCAGGGGACAAGTCACTACCGTCAAACTACCGCCCAATAAGCCTGACCTCAATTGTAGGCAAATTACTAGAGTCAATTATAGCTGATATTATTAGAAGCCATCTAGATAACCATAATTTGATTAATGATACCCAGCATGGATTCACGAGGGCCGTTCCTGCCTATCTAATTTATTAACCTTCTTCAGTAAAGCTTTTGAGGCTGTTGATCACGATAAAGAATTCGATATTGTTTATTTAGACTTTAGTAAGGCTTTTGATAGAGTACCGCACCAGAGACTGTTAAAGAAAGTGGCAGCTCATGGCATTGGGGAAAAGTGCTGTCATGGATCGAGTCATGGCTCACCAATAGGAAGCAGAGAGTGTGCATAAATGGGGTTAAATCCGAATGGGGACTTGTAACAAGTGGTGTTCCACAGGGATCAGTCTTAGGCCCATTGTTATTATAATATATATCAATGACCTTGATGAGGGAATTACTAGTGATATGAGCAAATTCGCCGACGACACGAAGATAGGTAGGATAATTGATTCAAACATAGATGTCATAGAACTTCAGGAAGATTTAGACAAACTTAATTCGTGGTCAGAAAAGTGGCAGATGCAGTTCAATGTAGATAAATGCAAGGTTCTGAAGCTCGGAGTGTCCATAACCCAAGCACTTATAAGTTAAATAACGTAGAACTTAGCCATACAGATTGCGAGAAGGACTTGGGGTGATGGTAAGCAGCAACCTTAAACCAAGACAGCAATGCCTAAGCGTACGTAATAAGGCAAATAGATTACTGGGATATATATCAAGAAGTGTTAGCAACAGAAGTCCAGAGGTTATATTACAGCTTTATACATCATTAGTAAGGCCTCACCTAGATTACGCAGCTCAGTTCTGGTCTCCATATTACAGAATGGACATAAATTCGTTAGAAAACATTCAGCGTAGAATGACTAAATTAATACATAGCATTAGAAATCTTCCTTACGAAGAAAGATTGAAGACCCTAAAATTACATTCACTTGTAAGACGTAGAATGAGGGGAGACATGATCGAGGTATACAAGTGGAAAATGGGTATTAACAAAGGGGATATAAATAAGGTCTTGAGGATATCTCTCCAAGAGAGAACCCGCAATAATGGATTCAAGTTAGATAAGTTTAGATTTAGAAAGGATATAGGAAAGTATTGGTTTGGAAATAGGGTAGTTGATGAGTGGAACAGTCTGCCTAGTAGGGTTATTGAAGCTAGGACCTTGGGTAGTTTCAAATTTAGGTTGGATAAATTCATGAGTGAGAGGGGTTGGATTTGAGTGGGACTCGCACATGAGTGGGTAGAATTGTCAAAGCTTATTTCTTGGGTAGCATTGAAAATTGGGTTGAGCAAATATTCTGTTAGTGGGACGGATTGTGAAGGACCTGCCTAGTATGGGCCAACAGGCCTGCTGCAGTGTTCCTCCTTTCTTATGTTCTTATGTTCTTATGTATCTTACTGACAAAGAGAATGAAATGTGCTCTATTTTTAATAATTATTTTCTCTCGGTTTTCACTCAGGAAGACACTAATAATATCCCAAGAATTAGGTATTTTAGTAGGCCTGAAGAAGATAAATTATGTAGTATCACAGTCACTAGCGAAATAGTTATCAAACAGATAGACCGTTTGAAGCAAAATAAATCGCCAGGCCCTGATGAGCTTTTTTCAAGGGTTCTTAAGGAATGCAAAATTGAACTCTGTGAACCCTTAACTAACATTTTTAACCTATCTCTTCAAACAGGTGTAGTGCCGGATACGTGGAAGATGGCTAATGTAATTCCTATTTTTAAAGCAGGGGACAAGTCGTTACCATCAAATTACCGCCCAATAAGTCTAACTTCAATTGTAGGCAAATTATTAGAGTCGATTATAGCTGATAACATAAGAAGCCATCTCGATAGGCATAATTTGATTAATGATACTCAACATGGATTCACCAGGGGCCGTTCCTGCCTAACTAATTTATTAACTTTTTTCAGTAAGGCTTTTGAGGCAGTTGATCATGATAAAGAATTCGATATTGTTTATTTGGATTTTAGTAAGGCTTTTGATAGAGTACCACATCAGAGACTGTTAAAGAAAGTGGCTGCTCACGGCATTGGAGGAAAAGTGTTTTCATGGATCGAGTCATGGCTCACCAATAGGAAGCAGAGGGTGTGCATTAATGGGGTTAAATCTGAGTGGGGATCTGTAACAAGTGGCGTTCCACAGGGATCGGTTTTGGGCCCGTTGTTGTTTATAATATATATAAATGACCTTGACGAGGAATTACTAGTGATATGAGCAAATTCGCTGATGACACGAAGATAGGTAGGATAATCGATTCAGACGTAGATGTCACGGAACTTCAGGAGGATTTAGACAAACTCAATTCCTGGTCAGAAAAATGGCAGATGCAGTTCAATGTAGATAAATGCAAAGTTCTAAAGCTCGGGAATCTTCATAACCCTAGCACCTACCAGCTTAATAATGTTGAACTCAGCCGTACAGAATGCGAAAAGGATCTGGGGGTTATGGTAAGCAGCAACCTCAAACCAAGTCAGCAATGCCTAAGCGTAAGAAATAAAGCAAATAGATTACTGGGATTTATATCAAGAAGTGTAAGCAACAGAAGTCCAGCGGTTATATTACAGCTTTATACATCATTAGTAAGGCCTCACCTAGATTATGCAGCTCAGTTCTGGTCTCCATTTTACAGAATGGATATAAATTCGTTAGAAAACATTCAGCGACGAATGACAAAGTTAATTCATAGCATTAGAAATCTTCCGTATGAAGAAAGATTGAAGACCCTTAAATTACATTCACTTGTAAGACGAAGAATGAGGAGACATGATCGAGGTATATAAGTGGAAGATGGGTATTAATAAGGGGATATAAATAAGGTTTGAGGATATCTCTCAGAGAGAACCCCAATAATGGATTCAAATTGGATAAGTTTAGATTTAGAAAGGATATAGGAAAATATTGGTTTGGAAATAGGGTAGTTGATGAGTGGAACAGTCTGACTAGTAGGGTCATTGAAGCTGTGACCTTGGGTAGTTTCAAATTTAGGTTGGATAAATTCATGAGTGAGAGGGGTTGGATTTGAGTGGTGGACCTGACTTAACTCAGTGAAGACTTGTCTTGTGTGCTCTCTGTGAATCTGAACAAGATGTCCTCTCTTGAGCTACTCTACCAGCAGCTGAAGGAAGAACTGAGGGTAGCTAAGCTTGAGATACAGCGACTGACTGAGGAAAACAAGAGGATTCGTAGTAATCCTCCTGTTGAGAATCCTCAAGCCAAGAAAGGAACCTGGGCAGTGGCTGGAATGCATGGGACAAAGTTAAAGATCAAGAGGATGGGTGGAGAGGTAGAATTAACGAAGAACCAGAAGCCTGTTGTGGAAACATCGAACCGATTCTCCGTGTTACCCGATGAATGTGAGTCGACTACAGGGAACATTACGAACGACACCAAGGAAGGTAAGAACATTGTTCTTGTTGGGGATAGTCAAATTAGGTATATGGATAGGGCCTTCTGCTTGAAAGATAGAAGTAGGAGACAGAGGGTTTGCTTTCCTGGGGCTGGGATGGAGGATATTGTTAGCCGTCTGGACGACATCATGAGAGGTAATGGGAGCAATCCTATTATCTGTCTCAGTGCTGGAGGCAACGATGTTGGCAGACGTAGGAGTGAGGACCTGACTAGCAGGTATAGGTCAGCAATAGACATAATTAGGAAGAAGGGTGGGAACCCTGTCATATGTGGTATTTTGCCAAGGAGAGGAGTTGGAGATGAATGGCTGTCCAGGGCAATTGGTGTCAATTGCTGGCTGGACAAACACTGTAAGGATAATGCAGTACCATTCATTTGCAACTGGGACCACTTCTATGGCCGAAATGACATGTATGCCAGGGATGGGGTTCACTTATCCAGGGCAGGTGTGGATTTTCTTGCTAGCTCAGTTGAGGGTGTTGTTAGGACTTTAAACTAAGATTAGTTAGAGGTATGGGTTTAGAAATGGAAAATACTGAATGTCGAAATATAGATCTAGGCTTTGATATAAAAATTCTTAACAATAACAAGGACAGTAATATGTATAGTGGAAAAACAGAATGGAGCAGGAAGGGTAAGAGAAAGGAGGGTCTTTAAAAGTGTATTATACAAATAGTCGTAGTGCTAGGAATAAGATGGACGATTTGAGATTAGTTGCAAGTGCAGGTAACATTGATGTATTTGCCATAACTGAGACGTGGTTCAATACGAAAAATAGGGACATGCCTGCTGAATGTCATATACAGGGTTTTAAATTGTTCCAAGTAGACAGAAGTTTCGGGAAGGGGGGTGGAGTGGCACTGTATGTCCGAGATCGCTTGAACTGTTGCATAAAAAGGGAATAAAGTCTGAAATAACACATACAGAGTCTGTCTGGATAGAATTTTCAGAGGGGCATGAAAAATTGATTTTAGGTGTGATATACCGTCCCCAAAACTTAGATAGGGACCAAGGGAGACTACTATGGGAGGAAATTGTTAAGGCCACAATGCACGATAACGTAGTTATTCTGGGTGACTTCAACTTTAGTCAAATTGATTGGAATTTTTGACTGGGAATTTAGAATCTAACGATTTCTTAGAAGTAGTTCAAGATTGTTTTTGAAGCAGTTTGTGACAGAACATACAAGGGAAATAATCTGCTTGACTTAGTTCTGGCAAACAAGGAAACCCTTGTTAATAATTTAGAAATTACAGAGGAACTCGGCGCAAGCGACCACAAATCAATTACCTTTGGCATTGAATGGAAGTTTCATAGTAGTAATAACTCAGTAACGGTCCCAGATTTTCGCTTAGCAGATTACAATGGACTTAGAGAACACTTATCATCTGTGGACTGGGGTAATGAAGAGAGCTATCAATATGACAGTTTTCTGAACACTATACATGCTGCCCAAAGAACATTTATCCCATATAAAGAAATTAGATCGAATAGAAATGACCCAAAATGGATGAATAATAGGCTCAAATATCTTTTAGGGCAGAAGAAAGGAATTTATAGGCGTATCAAAAGAGGTGAGGGTCATCTTATGAATCAGTATATTGACATTAAGAGGGACGTTAAAAGGGGATAAGAAAAGCTAAGCGGGACTACGAAATTAAAGTTGCTAGGGATTCGAAAACTAACCCAAAAAGTTTTCCAGGTGTATAGAACAAAAGTTAGAGATAAGATAGGTCCCCTTAAAAATAATTATGGGTATCTTACTGACAAAGATAATGAAATGTGCTCTATTTTTAATAATTATTTTCTCTCGGTTTTCACTCAGGAAGACACTAATAATATCCCAAGAATTAGGTATTTTAGTAGGCCTGAAGAAGATAAATTATGTAGTATCACAGTCACTAGCGAAATAGTTATCAAACAGATAGACCGTTTGAAGCAAAATAAATCGCCAGGCCCTGATGAGCTTTTTCAAGGGTTCTTAAGGAATGCAAAATTGAACTCTGTGAACCCTTAACTAACATTTTAACCTATCTCTTCAAACAGGTGTAGTGTCTGATACGTGGAAGATGGCTAATGTAATTCCTATTTTTAAAGCAGGGGACAAGTCGTTACCATCAAATTACCGCCCAATAAGTCTAACATCAATTGTAGGCAAATTATTAGAGTCGATTATAGCTGATAACATAAGAAGCCATCTCGATAGGCATAATTTGATTAATGATACTCAACATGGATTCACCAGGGCCGTTCCTGCCTAACTAATTTATTAACTTTTTCAGTAAGGCTTTTGAGGCAGTTGATCATGATAAAGAATTCGATATTGTTTATTTGGATTTTAGTAAGGCTTTTGATAGAGTACCACATCAGAGACTGTTAAAGAAAGTGGCTGCTCATGGCATTGGGTGAAAAGTGTTTTCATGGATCGAGCCATGGCTCACCAATAGGAAGCAGAGGTGTTGCATTAATGGGGTTAAATCTGAGTGGGGATCTGTAACAAGTGGCGTTCCACAGGGATCGGTTTTGGGCCCGTTGTTGTTTATAATATATATAAATGACCTTGACGAGGGAATTTCTAGTGATATGAGCAAATTCGCTGATGACACGAAGATAGGTAGGATAATCGATTCAGACGTAGATGTCAGTGAACTACAGGAGGATTTAGACAAACTCAATTCCTGGTCAGAAAAATGGCAGATGCAGTTCAATGTAGATAAATGCAAAGTTCTAAAGCTCGGGAGTGTCCATAACCCAAGCACTTATAAGTTAAATAACGTAGAACTTAGCCATACAGATTGCGAGAAGGACTTGGGGTGATGGTAAGCAGCAACCTTAAACCAAGACAGCAATGCCTAAGCGTACGTAATAAGGCAAATAGATTACTGGGATTTATATCAAGAAGTGTTAGCAACAGAAGTCCAGAGGTTATATTACAGCTTTATACATCATTAGTAAGGCCTCACCTAGATTACGCAGCTCAGTTCTGGTCTCCATATTACAGAATGGACATAAATTTGTTAGAAAACATTCAGCGTAGAATGACTAAATTAATACATAGCATTAGAAATCTTACTTACGAAGAAAGATTGAAGACCCTTAAATTACATTCACTTGTAAGACGTAGAATGAGGGGAGACATGATCGAGGTATACAAGTGGAAAATGGGTATTAACAAAGGGGATATAAATAAGGTCTTGAGGGTATCTCTCCAAGAGAGAACCCGCAATAATGGATTCAAGTTAGATAAGTTTAGATTTAGAAAGGATATAGGAAAGTATTGGTTTGGAAATAGGGTAGTTGATGAGTGGAACAGTCTGCCTAGTAGGGTTATTGAAGCTAGGACCTTGGGTAGTTTTAAATTTAGGTTGGATAAATTCATGAGTGAGAGGGGTTGGATTTGAGTGGGAATTGCGCGTGAGTAAATAAAATTATCAAATCTTATTTCTTGGGTAGCATTGAAAGTTGGGTTGAACAAGTGTTCTGTTGGTGGGATGGAATGTGAAGGACCTGCCTAGTATGGGCCAACAGGCCTGCTGCAGTGTTCCTCCTTTCTTATGTTCTTATGACTCGCACTTGAGTTAATAGAATCTTCAAAGCTTATTTCTTGGGTAGAATTGAAAATTAGGTTGGGCAATTATTCTGTTAGTGGGATGGATTGTGAAGGACCTGCCTAGTATGGGCCAACAGGCCTGCTGCAGTGTTCCTCCTTTCTTATGTTCTTATGTTCTCTTATACGTTTAAAGATAAAAATTTTCGCTGATGTTAATGTAAAAACTAATAATTTTGAACCAAAAGAACCTTAGAAAACTTACCTAACCTTATCATAACAAGCGCAATTTAATTTAGCCTTATCCACAACAAAATCCAAGATTGCAAATATGTAAAAATACCACAATGAAAATAGGAAATAAAACCTGAGCGTTTTCATGTGCTTACACACATCTTCAGAGGAATGGGAAAAAGAAGCAAGACTCACATATTTAATGTTAAACACTGAGGTGACACCTCACTCAGAGGTGACAAAACCTCACTCAGAGGTGACAACACCTCACTCAGAGGTGACAACACCTCACTCAGAGGTGACAACACCTCACTCAGAGGTGACAACACCTCACTCAGAGGTGACAACACCTCACTCAGAGGTGACAACACCTCACTCAGAGGTGACAACACCTCACTCAGAGGTGACAACACCTCACTCAGAGGTGACAACACCTCACTCAGAGGTGACAACACCTCACTCAGAGGTGACAACACCTCACTCAGAGGTGACACCACCTCACTCAGAGGTGACAACACCTCACTCAGAGGTGACACCACCTCACTCAGAGGTGACAACACCTCACTCAGACGTGACAACACCTCTCTCAGAGGTGACAACACCTCAATCAGAGGTGACAACACCTCATACAAACCTGTACCTCGCATACATTTGTCCAACATCAAGTTAAATTGTTCATATGACAAAGAAGACAGTGTCTGATCAGTCAGGCTGTGGTCCGGATGTTGGAGTGCGTGCACTAACAGCCTGGTTGATCAGACCCTGATCCACCTAGAGGCCTGGCCACGGGGGTGTTGACCCCCGGACCTACCTGCAGGTAAGTAAAGCCACATTCTCCTGTTCAATAAATGGCAGAACTCAAGTAGGATTGTTTTTCTCTGTTAATCTGGTGAACCATACACTGATAACATATCTTGCCCTGACAGAGGCCATGATGACCCAGCAGCAATTCTCTGACTTGTATTTATCAGCAGCACCAACTGTGGTGTGGGTGGGATATGAAAATAGATGTTGAGTGACAGCTTCTGGGGCTGTGGTAAGACATTAGTGTCACAGCTTGTTCTGCTGATACTCTTATGTCACCAAAATGTTGAATATAAAAAAACAGCCTCTATGGCTGACTGGTAACAGCGCTGACTGTCTACATGTTAGGTTACGGTTCCCCAAAGTGGTCAATATGGACCCTTAGGGGTCAATGGTGCTATCGAAGGTGTCAACAAATGGCTGAGGATCAAAAGGGAGTCAGTAAATGTCTAGGGACGTGCTTTGAGTTGAGTATCTATGACCTTCCATCCTCCTGCTTGCCTCTCTCATCTCTCCTGTCCTGTGTATTCCTGTTCACGTCCCGTACTGAGCGTGCTCCCTCACCTCAAACTATGTTGGACACCCAATACATTCTCAACACCCACAGTGATAGCACTGGTGCTAAAGATGTTATTCCTGTGCATTTACTATAAATTCAGTATTGTATCACCAGTAATGGCAGCCGCTGATACCAAGAAGTACCCACAGTATTCACAAGAATATTTAAAATATGGATTCTTAACTTCGCTTACAAATGAAACAATGCCTATGCACCTATTATGTGTAAAGAATTTGTGTTAATGCCATGAAACCTTTAAAGATGAAAGACCACCTTGGTAAGAAAAATGCAGTCCTTGATTATTTTAAGGCACTGGAAGAAAAAAAATCAAAATCAACCAAATGTAAAGCTATTATTCAAAGAACGTGCCAATGTTGATAATAAAGGAGGACTGAAGGCATCATGCTGTATCTCCTTCACACACACAAAAAAGAGAGAATTGCATATAAAAACTTTCACAGCAGCTGAGCTTCACCACTCCAAGTTTTCTTTATAATTCGATGAATAAACTTTCAGCAGCTCAAATATTCTCATGACCTATGTGAGGTATCACAGTAGAAGTTAAAAGTGTATTATTGAAGAATATTTGTTTGCCAAGTATCTTAAAACTGATGCAAAAGATGAGACACTTTTTTCAGTGTTTGAAGGAGTGTTTGTAGGAGCCCAATATACCACTAAGAATAATAATAATAATAATTTATTTAGACATGATACAATGTTGAACTACATAGTTAGGTATAAGTGAGGTGTACATGAAGTGGCTACTGATGGTGCAGCAGTAATGGTTGACCACTACACAGGATTTGCCACTCGAGGAAAAGGTATGTGATGTACGTCTTGTTCACTGTATATTACACAGATACCATCTTGTAGCCTAGAAACTCAGTGGTGAACTGCACGATGCCTTGCAAGTGGGTATCAGATCACTTAACAAAATCAAAGTGCATCCACTCAACTCACTACTGTTTTCAACACTAAGTAAACAAAATAATGAAACCCTGAATCAATTACTTTTCCTCACTGAGGTAAGGTGGCTGTCTAGGGTTGGTGAGTCGTGTTTGTAATTCATGTTGGTGAGTCATGGTGGTGGATCATGTTGGTGAGTCATGGTGGTGGATCATGTTGGTGAGTCATGGTGG
>WNWK01008717.1:0-82350 GCA_009830355.1 Cherax destructor
AAAGTAGGGAAGGGGATGTGAATCTTGTGAAGGTGGCAGTGAGTGGAAGCATAGTGATTCTGGTATGATTTGCTGGGGTGTGAATTAATTCGGGGGGCGGGGGTTTAAGGAGACGGATAACTTTTAGAATCTCTAATGACGGTGAAATGGTGTAAGTGTAATGTCTGCAATAATGATGTTTTTGTTTGCAGGGGAAGTAGGTGGGAAGGAAGGTGATAACGTAAGGGGAAGAGTGTAGGTTTTCCTCTGTGAGCAGCTGTTGTGTCGGGATGAAAGATAATCATTCGACTGTTTGTTGTTTGTTTGACAAGTGCTATAGGCTTTAGACGATGGCTTAACATCGTCAGTTAATTCAAATCTAATTATGTTAATTATCAATAAGATAAATAAAGGTGGTGTTAGGTTTTTGGTATTACATGTTTGGCATTATGATCATATAATGTTATTGGCAGCAGATTTGGTTATGAGGCAAAGACAATCTTGTTGTAATATTTTTTATCAATAATGTAAAAATTTGTGTAAAAAAAATTTTTATGCTTTATTATATGTTGTAATTAAAAAGGTACAATTACCTACAGTTGGGGGGAGGGTGGTGGGGTTCTTTTTAAAACACATATATGATTGGTAGAGGTTGAGGATATAAAGCATAATTTTTTTTTGTGCAGTCAAAAACAGAAAGCATCATGGAGTTTTTAAATTAACATAAGCGTAGTGACTATGGCCAAGGAGCAAATATGTCTTGGGTGATACGTGATTAAGTTGTGGTTGTAATATTGTGGTTATGGAGCTTTATTTTGTAGGTATATGTATAAGCAAAATTATATAAAAGTATTTTGTATGCATTTATTTATTAAAAAAAATGTTAAGTGGATTTTTATTTTGATATACGATCAATACCAAGAAGGTGGGGGATTCATTTCAATGTTGATAAAATTTTTAATCATTTGATTATGGTATGTGGTTTAATTTATTGATAGTAAAATTTATAGTGTTGATTGGTTAGGTTTATTCTCAATTTTTTTTTTTATGGTGATTCCTGGAAGGAGTGTAATGATTGAAAAGGGGATTAATTCCTTTAGAGTGAAGACTTAAGTTGTTATCCAAAATCAAGTTTGCTTTCATATGTATGTTGTATGATGGTTGGGAAGTTACTTCAGAAGGGAAGGGTTCTGTCAAAGGTCAAGGTTAAAGGCTTTATAATACATGAACGGAATAAAAGTTTAGTTATTTTGGTTTTAGTGTTTGGTTGTTGTAAGTTTTTATAAGTCTGTGGTTGAAAAGGGTTTTGGGGTTGGAACTTCTATTTATTGTTTTGTGTAATACTTTGTTTCCTTTACCTGTGTAACAATATTAACCAAGTATTTCCTTTGCTTTGAATTACCTGTTTTCAATAAATTATATAAAAAAAAAAATGTGGGATGGTGTCCGTGATTTTTTTTAATTTATATTAATTTATTAGATGGTTTGGTAGAAACAATTTTTGTTTTGGGGTTTTATTGTAGGTTTATTAGTTTCAGGTGGAGTAAAATTTTGATATAAGTTTATGGTCATTTGGGACCATATACGTATTATGAAATATTTTTTCTAACCTACAGAGTATCGGTTTCAGTTCTATCATGTAATTTATATAGTATGTTATTGTCATTAAAATTTTATTGTTAAACTGTTTTAAAATGCGCTTTAAATCTGTATGTGTATTGTATGCTTTATGTTTTTAAAAAAAAAAAAAATGTTTTTCACTATACCTATTACTGTCCTTGACATCTAGTCCCAAATGGCTTTCCATCCACCTTATTCTGCCTATTACTAGTTCCCATAGGACTCATAATATTACTACACGGGACTTACTGTTTTCCCCCAAAACCCATACCACTAACTTTTACTAGTTTAAAAACTCTAACAGCCCTCCCCCCACTGCAGTTGCCAGTGCCCCACCCCAACCTGGATAAGTGAACCCCACCCCAGGTTATCACTAAAGTCTGGGATATTGTGGGAAAGGGATCCTGTAGATTCTACCAACTGAAAAGGGGGTTTTTGGTTTTTTTACAGAAAGTCAGCAAAATATATTCATTACACTCATTTCTGAAGCATGTGAAGTTACAACATAACTGTTCATTAGAATAGTTTTTTTTTTATTTTATTAAAAAAAAAAAAAGGTATTATACAAAACACAAAACAACGTTCCAAACATATGAACCTTATAAAACCTACACCATGGTCTTCAACAAAGTTGTCAAAACGACCATCATCTAAAAAACAAAATATCAGTAATACACAACCCGCTTACTACAAGACCCAGGTTTCCCCACATACTACTAAGTTAACAAAAAATTAAACTCCTTTAATATACCCATACATATACTAAACAAAACCCCACGTTAGAAGCCCTCACATTAAATGATTAACGCCCCAGATCCCAACAGAAGGATCATGTTAACTTAACATACAACTGTGATAACTTTAATAAGGAATGACCTACTTGTCTCATCACTAAACACCACACACCCTTTTGCATTTAATACCTAACCTTACATTCACATATTGGGTTGAAATATAACTGCATACCATTTTTGTTTTTTCCCTTTTTTTTATTTTACATATTATTAAAAGAAACAGTACAAGTTAACCTAAGAGATTACACAATTTCCATAAATAATAATAACATGAAGACAAAAGCTTAAACCCAACCGTTCATGCATATCACCCACACTTTTGCTACAAAAACACCTAAGGGAAAATTCATCGCCAGCCTTGCGGGAGGCCGGACGTGTCTGTCTCCCTGGTGGCATTTGGCAAAAGCTTATTTCAAATGGTGCTGGGTTTCGGAAGAAGGGGTCAACACGGTTTGTGTGGATTTGATCCATGGGGTAAATGACTGCAGAAATATGGACGTGCTTCTGCCTGACATATTAAGGAGAACTTATGGTATAGAAAATGATATTTGTCTGGGGTGGCCATGAATGGACTTAAGTGAATTTTGTGAAGTTTGGTGCTACCAGTGTTTACGAGACGATCGGGAAAAATTTCCGGGGAAACCGGGATTTAAACCCCCGGTGTTCTGTGCAACTTCGTGATGTCTCCAGAAGGTACATGTGGATGGTTTCAATGTGCCTTTTGGGGGTGGTCAATGGACATGACACCCGTGTTTGATAAATACAGGACCATTCATGCGGTGACACAAGGACGTTGGGCCAGCCCGTATGAGGGCTGCTGGATGGGTCTTATGTTTAAAAATGTCTCTTAAAGTTCCCATCCGTCTTATGTAATATTAGAGGAATTTCGCACGCAAGTTTTGTGACATATGCAGGCCAACAACGGACGTGTCGCCTATGTGGGGGATATGGACACATGGCGGCCTGTGTGACATGAGGCAGGAGGCCAGAGGTGCTCCCTTACCAGCATAGCAGGCAGCAGTGGACTACCAACAGGATGACTGTAGTCCTGAGGAGGCGAATAGAGGAGCTAAGCAGGAGGGGTGGAGGGCAGGATGACTTGCAAGTGTCGGCCTGTGCCACCCTTCCTGACAATTCGCCTATGAGTGGGCGTCCGCTGTGGGCAGTGACGATGTTGCTGAGGGGTGGAAGGTGACGGAGGGGAATCCACACAATCCTTGGTGGAGGACATCATCAGTATGACGGAGGAGGGCGTGGACAGGGCCTTGGGTCTGAGTCAAGAGACTGCAGCTGTGGAGTGCGTTCAGGCGAGTGGTGGGGCCATGGGTGGAGAGTTCATACAGACAGGAGTTATGGAAGTGGATGTTCATGTGGAGGAGGGGCATGCAGCTGACATGCAGGTGGACCTAGGATCAAGGAAACGAGCAGTTGTAATGTCTGATCCAGAGGATGTGCTAACACCAGTGCAAAGGCCTGGCAAGAAGCTGTGGGCAGCTGTGGTACATGAGGGTGGTGGGGGCCTAAAGGACAATGGCCTGTGAGGAATGCAGGGGGCGTTCCAAGTGAGGATTCAAAAATGTGTCACAAAGGGGGCAGAGTATCCAAGGGAAAGCCACCTTTGTCTTATTCTGGTGTCTAACGGTCAATGTTAATGGTTTGTGTAATGTGCGGAAGAGAGATTGGTTAGGGGGGGTTTTGGGATGCTATCAGGTGGATGTGACTTGTGTGCAGGAGCACAATTTTAAGATGGGTGGTGAGTTGGTCATAGCAGGGTATGTCGTGTATGTTGGGTATACATGTAGGTTGAAAGGAGGAGCAGCTGTTTTGATTTGGGAAACCAGCCCGTTTGTTGTGAGCCATTGGGAAGTGAGTGGGAATGGAAGGATTGTTCGCGTTGAGGGCTTATGGGGTAGGGAATGTGTAGGTTTTATGAGTGTATATGGACCAGCAGAGGGTGATGGGGGAGTTAGAAGTAGGTTTGTGAGGGATGAGCTAGTGTATCACCTGCAGTCGATGCCGGTAGTGTCGATTGTGGGTGGGGACTGGAATTGTGTGACTAGTCGGCGGGATGTGGAGCCACGGGGAGCGGGGCATGTTGTAGGATCATTGGGGGACCTGCTGTATGGAGTGGGGTTGTGAGATGTAAAGGGGGGGGTGGTGGTGAATATACTTTTGTGAGGAAAGGATATGCTGTGAGGTTAGATAGAATATATGCGAATCAAGCGGTTGAGGTGCAGAGATTTGAAATTGTGGACATGGCATTCTCGGATCATCGTGGGGTATTTGTGAATTTGGCATGGGATGGGTTACCTAGAAGATATGGGGGGTATTGGAAGTTGAATGTGGGTTTGCTTAATTAAATGGGGGGGAAGGGGTTTTGCAGAGTTGTGGGAAAATTTGTGGGGGAGTGGGGGAGATGTGATTTCTTGGTGGGATACAGTGGCTAAAGTACGCATTAAGAAGTTTTATGTTGGGTGTGGGAGGGAGAAAGGCAGGTTATCGTATGGGTTGCAGAGGTATTTGGAAGGGCAGTTAAGGGATTGTCATGTAGGGGTTAGGGAGGGTTTGAAGGAGCAGATCAGGGACATCCAAAATATGCATTTTGATGGAGCGAGGGTGGCTGGGGGATTGGAGAGGGTGATGTGGGGAGATAGGCCGTCTGCCTGTGTCCTGCATGAGCAGCACAGTAAGAGAGAGGCTATGAGCACAATGAATGTTGTGGTGGGGAAGGACCTGGGCGGTTACAGGGAGGGTCAGATGTTGCGGACGACGGAGGGGATGAGTGGATATATTGATGGTTTTTTTGGTGAGTCGATGGGAGGGGGGATCTTGACGAGGAGGCGTTACATGTGATGAGGAGGGGGTACGGTGTGAGTTAGACCATGATGATAGGGGAGAGTTGGGAGGGTTGATAACAGAGGAGGAAGTATGGAGGGCTGTAATGGGCATGTGCATAGGCAAGTCCCCAGGTTTAGATGGTTTACCTTGTGAGTTTTATGTGAAAATTGGGAGTGTTGAAGAAAGGTTTTGGTAGTTTTGTTTAATGAAATGAAGCATAAGAAGGGTATTAGGGGACATCGCGGACAGGTGTAGCGGTTCTGGTGCCGAGCAAACACCGTGTGTGTACATAACCGATTATAGAGTGCTTACCCTCATGTGCTGTGATTATAAGATCTACAAAAATATTGGGAATTGTCTGAAGAGTGTGGTAGGCAGGGTGATAGATGAGGACAGTATGGGATTCCGGGCAGATCAATGTAAGATGGACACGGGCGTATCAGGGATTTCATTGACTGGTTGGGTGGAAGAGGAGGCTGGGGTTTTAGCATTAGGTTGGAGGGCCGCATATGATAGTGTTCACCGTGAGGCATTGTGGAGATTCATGAGATGGCAGGGGTTCGGGGCTGAAGTGGTGGGATGGGCACAGTCGTTATAAGAGGGAGCGTGTGTGCATGTGCAGGTGAATGGTTTTAGGGAGACATATTGGAAATGGCAAGGGGATTGAGACAGGGTGTCCTATATCGCAGTTGTTGTTTGCCTGTGTTCAGGATCCCCTCTATAGGAGATAAGGAGATGTCTTGAGGAAATGTGACAGTCGATAAGGTAAGGAGGGTATCATGGGATATGTGGATGATACCACGGTTTTAGTTAGGATAGGCGGGATTTAGAGGCAGTGGGGAGGGTGGTGGGGTTTTGGAGAAGCAACAGGTATGAAAATAAATGAAGAGAAATCGTTGTACATGGAGGTGGGGAGGAGGGTGGGGATGGGAGTTGTGGCAGTGGGAAACTTGTGGATAGGTTGAAAATTTGCGGTGTGGTATACATGAGGGTGTGTGAGGGAGGGTGGTGAATTCAAAGAGGGTGATGGATGGGGTGTTAAGTCGATTGTCGAGTATGAGAGCGGCGAATTTAACTTTACATCAGAGGGCGACAGTGGTTAATGTGTTGATATATAGTAAATTGTGGCATGTGGGGTCAGTATATCTACTGGTGGGTTGTGATGTGCGTAGGTTCCTGGGAAGAATAATGCGATTTAAATGGGGTTCAGGCTGTAAGTGGTTAAGTAGGGGGGTGGTCTCGATCCCCATCGCCAGGGGGGACGCTGGGGCTTATTTCTTTGCATCGACGGTTAAAAGTGTGTATGTGAAGAGGTGTTATATGAGGGAAAGAGGGAGGGGAGAGGGCTGGCTGTGGAGGCTTCATGAGGATATAGGTAGATGGTGGAAGGGTAAGTAGTTAAAGGACTGTGAGGGGATGATTCGATTTCTGTTAGTGGTTCAGGACACGGGAAAGGTGAGGCTTGGGGTGTTGGATGGGGTGGGAATGGGAAGGGTGGTGGCGGTGGTATAGAGTGTATACCCTATGTATGCGGGTGTAGTGTGGGATTGTTGAGGAAGCTAGGATTGATCCGAGTGCGGGAGGTAGTTTATAAGTTTCTGCATGGCATACTTCCATCTGGGGCTTTGTTGCATACTAGGGGATTAGTGGAAGGGAGTGTTTGTGCATTGTGTGGGGAGGAAGCGACTGCTTATCATGTAGTGTATTTTTGCGATAGGTTGGGGGCGGTGTGGGAGTGGTTTAGTCATGTGTTGGGATTGCTGGGGGGGGGGTCATTTCAGGGCTAAGGGCTTTAAGTTTGGATGTGAGTGGTTTGGATAAGCGGATCCAAAGGGCAGTAGTGTATTTGGTCACTGATTTCATTTATTATTCATGGGCAATGCGTCAGGTGGGGCTGCTGAGCGCATTAAGATCATGATAGCGGGGTTTTATAGGACTAAATGCCGAACTAAAGAGTTTATGGGGGGAAATGGGAGGTGGATCTTCCGGAGGGTTATCGGAACCTCACAGTGTGGGGGTTAAAGGGAGCGAAAAGGTAAGGGGTAGAGACGGGCTGGTTTTCCATCTACAGGGATGGGGGTAAGTGTGAGGCGGATAGAGGTGTGAACGGAGGTGGTACAATTCAAGGATGATGTGTGTAATAGGGGTTTCAACAACTTACGGTGTGTGAGGGCTCTGTTCAGTTACATGATGGGGGTACCATCTGACAGGTCTGGAGAAGGGTCATGGGGGAGGGCTCTTATAGTGCGGCATGCACCGGGGGGGGGGGGTAGGGGATCAGGTATGTGTCATGGGACGTGTTGATCATTAGATAGGTTTTACGTCATTTGAATAAAGGTGTGTCTAATGTTACATTGCAATCCACATGGTGTGGAAAACGATTGTTTATATATGTTTCAGTGGTTAATGTTCTTGGGTGTGTATTGAGAGGTTCTTGGATATGTATTGATAGGTTGTGTATGTTGAACATTGCATTTCTTTATACATGAATGCCGTTGATTTGTGGTGTTTTGTCAATGTTTGTCATTGTGTTGTTTGTGAACGTGTGAATGTGCGATAGTCTTATCGTGGTAGGAAATGTTTATATATATTTTGAGTTTAATATTATCTGATGTGTGTGCTTCTTATGTTCTGATATTTAAGATCAAATAGTGTGGAAGATTGTAGTACGTGTGTGTCCTATGGGATAATTTGATGTTCTTGGATATGTATTATTTTGCTATGTGCATTGTACCCTGTGACAATAAAATATACATAAAAAAAAAACACCTAAGGTCACACAGGACCTTCTACGTACATCCACTAAAAGATGCTTGACACCCCAGCAACAATACATCATACATAGTGATAATGTTACAGTTGCATCTCAACATAAAAAATGAACGAGAAAGGGAACATAATCCTCATCACTAAAACAAAACATAACGTATTGAAACACAAAGCATACATCACAATATCTGTGCCTACAAGTTCCTAACACAAAATCTCATAACATCTATCTCTAGTTGTACAGAACTACCTAACTTATGTTATGTCTTACAACATCTTAACAATCTGACTCTACGTTAAAGATTCTCAAACTATGTAATTAACGTGTTAGCATTTCACCCGTAACACAGGCCAACAAGAACTCACTCACCAACCCGGGACAACAGGCATGTATACCCTACGAATACACCTGAACCTCGACAGTATTCCACATAAAAATCCTCATCTAAAGAAACATATCTACATCGCCACTGTCAATAGTAAACCTCAAAACTTGCCTCACTAAACATTATAATGAATATTCATGCGTGACATTAATCGCTAGACATATAAACACTTATTCCAATACTCACTAAGTTTACATTAAATCCCTTCATTACACAATAACAAACATGAATAGACAAACATCACCTCTTAAGCAAACTAAAAAGTGTGTGAGGATGCACCACAACATTGTACATTTAATTAATTTCATGTTATAATTACAAAACATATAATTTTCATATCATTAACCCTGACCATGACCTGACACAATGCTACAAAAATTAATGGTCCATCTTTCCCTTAAAACACTTCCACTTATCTTAACAAACCATACCTCCCTTATGGAGTTACAATACACACTCCTTCCAAAAGCCACCGCAACTGAAGAACACCAAAACACTTGTAACCATAAAACACAAGAAAGTTGCGACCCCCCTCCCACCTCGGACAACCCTACTGTAACCCCCTCCTCATCAAACGTCACAACCATACCCCCCTACCCAACCCCTTCCCTTACCACCCTCTCCCCCCTACTCATCCCCTCTCAACCTGAGTAACCCTTCTACCATCATATCCCTGTAAACACCAGGAAAACTCTTAACCCAACTCCTACCATAAATTTCCTTGTTCCTACTTTTCGTCCTGACGAATACCGCTGCTAAGGCCTTGACCAACACTTCTCCATTCGAATCCCTCATATACCAAATCATAAATAAGTAATCCAACATGATATAAGTCAATGCCCTAGTACGCATTCTGGAAATTCTCTCATTTCCAAACTCAATGCACGTAGCACTGAAACTTTCCCCCCACCAATCCAGCCCAAAACCCTCCCCAACCACACCCTGACCAATGTCAACCCATCACAAAAATAAACCATGTCCCATCCTTCGCCAACCCCATTACAAAAAGCTGACCCCTCGATGCCAGAATACCGTGCAAAACCCGGAAACCTTATTCCCTAACCCTCGGTTTTACCCTTACTTTCTTTAACCAACTCCATATACTTTTCCACTCATACATAGGAAAAGTTGCCTCTCCCTGCCACGCCACCTCGCTCCCACTAAACCCATCCAACCTACGTAATTTAACCTGCGCCGGTTCCCTAGCCACCATAAGGAACCTAAGGACCCCCCTCACACTCCACCAACTCTTTACCCCCACCCATAAACTCTCCAAGTACCGTTGATACCCAAACCTATACCTTGCATCTTCTCTACTCACGTTCACAAAAAAAATCCTTTATCGCCGGCTTCCCCGCTCATTCCACCACTTCGCTACCCCACTATGCCCCTACCCCGCCCATAACCCTTGCCTCCAACACTCAAAATCCATCTCCCCCCCAAACCTACTCAACAAACTAACATTCAACTTCCAGTAACTCCCATATACCCTCACAGCCCCATCCCACCCTAATTGAGCCAAAACACATTTATGGTCTGAAAATCCTACATCAACACACTCCACCTTCTTAACCATTACCACCCTCGTTACATAAATCCTATCCAACCTTGCCGCATATGAACCTCTACTAAACGTATAATCTACCAATGCACCTCCCCTACCCACAACGTCCACAACCCCCCACAATACCTCCCTCAAAATTCTTAATACCTGCTTTGAACCCTGAGGCTCTACATCCTTTACTCGTATGACACAGTTCCAATCTCCACCAAGTATGGCAACTTGAGGCAAACTCCGGAAGGCGTAAATTAATTCCGACCTCACAAAATCATCTTTTACCCTCATATTGGATACAGCTGGCAAATATACTCCGATGAAACAAACTTGTACCACTCCCCACCTTCCATCCACCCTCACTACCCTCCTTCCTCCCCCACCTCCCAAGACCCTAAACTAAAGGGACTACCCTCCCTCACTCCCACTCCCACTCACCACTTTTAAACAGTGTGTCCTACCCACAAATAGCCTATATCTCTTCAATACCAAGTCCTCCCCAAGCCTAAAATTATGTTCTTTAAAAAAACTGCATCTATTCTCAGCCTACTTAAAGTGACCTCAACCCACTTACCCTTTACCTTATTTTTGAGGCCGTTCATGTTCATACTGAGACACCTGAAATTAGCGGCATTGGCTTCCCCTTCCGTTGCAGTGGCTTTCCATCACTCTTTCCATTCCTCACTGCCTGTTGTCCACCCCTTCTCTCACAGATGGATGCTGATGAAACACTTACACTACCTCTTCCCTTAACTCCTCCTGCCTTTCCCTTAACCACTTCCGTCCACGCTATCTTCCCCGGGTGCTGACCTGGTGTGAGGATGTCATTTTCAGCCTCTTCCCCCGACCTCTTCCTGGATTCACTTTTATCCAATGTCACCTCCACCTCTTCACACGGACCTCTGTACCTCTACCTCCACATGTACCTCATGCGCTGACACATCTTCACTCCCAGGCTGTTCCATAGACTGTACCACCCTGTCCGTCTGCCCTCCCACCTCCTCAATCTGTCCTAATTCCATTACCTCACCTTTAATGATCTCACCCTGGTCCTTCAGGATGTCCTCCTCTATTGCATCACTTTGGCCACTCTCCTGCTACCCTTCATGTTCCCGGACAGAATTCCTGTCCCCATCTTCTTCCATCCTCCTCCGTTCCTCCTCTTCTTCCTTATCAACTTCCTCACTCCATTGGGACCTTACCTGCCCCACTTCCGGCTCGCTACGTTCCTCACCATCAATGACATCCGTCTTCCAATGCTCATCGTCAATATGTTGAGTCGTAACCACTTCTCCTTCATCTCTCCACTTCATCTCGTCGCCTCACACAATCCACTGCAAAATGGCCAGGCTGCCCCACAACCTGCATGTTTTCACCTGGCCCTGATAATGCACGTACACCTGTGTGCAAAAGCACTCCATTAAAACAAATGATGGTATAGGTTTCCTTAAACTCATCTTAACAGAGTAAGAACCCTCCAAAAGTTCAGCATATGGCCCCTGCGCCCATCTGCCTATATTCACGGCATGAACCACACCAAAATTCTTAAAGACAGCATGTATGTCCTCTGGGTACACCTCAAACGGCATGTTATTTACCTTTACCCATTTGTAGGTAGCTGAAACATCACGCAGACAAACCTCGACACCCGTGTTAACCATCATCTTGCGTTCCTGGTAGCTACCCACCACTCGCTGGTATGCCTCCGTGCTGGCAAATTTGACAAAAATTTGCCTTGCTCCATTCATGGAAACGCCGTAGAGATCCTCAAGCACCACTCCATAGGTGTCACGTAGAATGGCCGGCAATAACATGTCTGCATTAGCTGGAAGAATAACCCCTTGCACTAGGTCAACACATACAGTGTTTACACATCGCCTGTAGGTATCTGCCATCTTGGCTGAAAATCAAGTTGCCCAAAGCTACCGCTAGGGAGAACCAACACGTCTGCACACTACCAGTGCTGGACGCGGAATGACTTAGAATAGTAGATGGTAATCACCCCATCCCCCATTTGTGTCTTGCAGTTGTGAATGGCTTCTATCTCGCTAGTGTGTCAGGGTTTGCTGTCCATTGCTTAAGCCAGGTTTCAGTAAGTATAATACAAAAGATGGTTGAATTAAAAGCACCTAGGAGCGCCAGGGGAAGGGGCAGATTATCTGGTCTTTTGCTGTTGCCTTTCCATGTAGCTGTGAGGTAGGTCTGGGTTTTACTGCTATCATTCTCAAGTTGCTGCTCAGTAATTCTGCACATTTTTGCATAATCGTTTGTGACTCTTTGCTCACTAATTTGTGTTCGAATGTCCATCTCTTTCTTTAGTTTTTTGAGCTCTTGTTCTTTTCATTTTTTTCACAACAGGGCTCTGTTTTTGAGATTTCCCACTCTTCTGAGTACAAATTTCTCCTCTGTCTGCCGGCACTTCCCGGCAAGTACTCCAACATTTCATTTGTTGAATTTCCTTCCAGCTTACTTCCCAGTGCAATGCTTCATCTCTTCAAAGTTTCTTCTTCTGAAGTCTGGTATCTCACCTTCACCTGCTTCTCGACTCTCAGTATATGGTTCAAGTAATACGAAGTTCGGTACTGCATAGTGAGTACACAGGCGGCTCTGGTATTCTATTTCACCTATGTATGTACTTGTTGTAAACACAAAATCCTGTCTTGCCGTGATCTTCTTTTCTCTCTTATCGTGTATTAACATGATGATATAAAAGCTTTCCCAAATTACCATCATGACATTTATGAAATATATCTGAATGAATATCACTGTTTTCTAGTTGCTGGTGTTTACCTTAACACATTGTTGCCTCTGCTAGGTGAATCACCTAGGTATCTTTAGTTTCGAAATGTTTCGTCTTGTTCAACATGCTTTCTCTATGCAATAGAGGCAATTGTAACAATTGGAGAAGTAATTTTAAAGTGATATCTGTCCACTTGTCAGTTTGAACTGACCACCTATAGGTGGTTAGTTCTTTAAGGACTGATCAGTGCCAAAACTGAGAACCTACCGGCCGGGTCACCATCTGGAAAAGACCCGGGCCAGGAGAATACCGGCGAATCAAGAACAACAACTGAGAACCTATCACCTCAAAATTACCTCTCCACTGATACTGTCTCCAGTGTTATAATTAAATAATCGCCTGAAGAAACCAGCGGTGCAGACGTAGCTGTTTTTTATTAAGGATAACTAAGTGATGCACATGTCAATATTGTTCATTAATTCAAAAATACAGTTTTTTAAATTTTACATTTCAGGAAATGTCATACGACAGCAGTGAGTCAAATGGAGCGAAAGATCAACCACAACAGTTTGTTAGCATTTCTCTTTCATCTAATTCAGAAATAAATGAGAATGGTCAAACTTTACAAGAGACAGAATCAAAGTTGCAAGACGTCAGTGAGAGTCAAGTTTCAGATGAAGACATAACCAGAAAGAAAACAGAGGACGAAGACGCTCTGAAAAAGAAGAAAGTAGCGCCAGACGGTGGATGGGCATGGATGGTCGTATTCGGTGCCTCATTCATTCTGGTACAGTTTAATTTTTTCTTAGATTTTATTACAAAATAAAGGCTGCAGCGTAAGTCACTTAACTGATAATATTTTTAATCTCGTCCCACAGCTTGGTAATACAGATAAAAATGGTTAAAACTGCACAGAATGGCTATTTTTCTAATATCTGAGGCACAAATCATATTAAACCACAAGCTAATCAACCTACTGCTACACTCAACATATTGAACAACAAACTAATCAGCTTAATACTCTACCCAGCATATTAAACCATAATCTAGTTAACTCACTGTAGGTTTCAGCAAATTAAATGACAAACTAGTCACCACAAGTTAGTCAATTTACTGCTGCACTCGGCATACTAATCCACAAGCTAGTGAACTCACTGCTACACTCAGCTTTTTTAAATCACAAGTTAGAGAACTCACTACTACACTCAGCTTTTTTAAATCACAAGTTAGACAACTCACTGCTACACTCAGCTTTTTTAAATCACAAGTTAGAGAACTCACTGTTGCACTCAGCACTTGGAAGTAATTGTTGATCAATCAGTGCAGATATATACAAAATCAAGATGTAAACCCGCCTCTGAACGATATAAGAAAGATATCCCCATATTGTTTATCCCCAGTCCCTCGTACCTCAGTGCACACTACTGCAGAGGGATATAATAAGTTGAAATGCATTTAAGCATCAAGATTTGAAGCGAATCAGAACAGTCATTCAAAAAACATCGTAGAGAAATTAATATCTCAAGTACTCCAATGGAGGTGAAAATTATAGGATATACCAGCACAAATCTAATTCATATTTACTATTAAAAAACATAAGGGAAACCAAGACACTGAAAATAGGATTTCAATCTTCATGACATTTAAAAGCGCTCTAAGAACTTGATTTTTTTATTTTTCCTATCATTTATATTCAATTTAAAATTTTTGACAATGCTATAAGAAGAATATTTGATTCATTTTAAAGAAAATCCATTTTGATGAAATTTCATTTATAGAAATTGCAGATTGGCGCCCACACAGCTCGTAATCAATACAAAAATACTTCCAATTAGAATACATCAGATCAGAAGAAACATTATCTAGTTTTTACATGGAAGACTACTCATTTATTAAAACTGGCTAATTGAAATTTACACATTTCAAAGAAAACACCAAGATTTCTTTTAATATAGACCACCAACGGAGAAAAATTGAAGTCGATCAGGAAATACATTCTCAGGTAATTGATCTCATATCAACTATTCCAAGTTGTTCTAACAGTTTCAGTAAAATTTCAAATTTGCGTTACAATTATTTTTTTCAAGTCGACCAGAAAAAAATATTTTATTGAATTAATAACAGTTCATAGCATAGTTCCTTTGTGAAAGGGACAAAAGAGAGTGTAAAAATATAGAGGAATAGACCTGTCGAGTATACGTTTTAAAGTGTATGGTAGATTATTATTGAAATAATTAAGAGTAAGACGGAGAGCAGGATGGCAGATGTACAAGGAGGCTTTAGGAAGGGTAGGGGGTGTGAAGACCAAGTGTTTACTGTGAAACATAAGGGTGAACAGTATTTAGATAAGGGTAAAGAGGTTTTTGTGGCATTTATTGATTTGAAAAAGGCGTATGATATGGTGGATACGGCGGCAATGTGGCTGATTTTGTAAATGTATGAAATAGGAGGAAGGTTACTGGAAGCAGTGAAGTTTTTACGAGGCTCAGGTTAGAGTATGTAGGACACAGAGATTATTTCCCGGTAAAAGTAGGCCTTGACAGGGATGTATGATGTCACCATGGTTGTTCACAAATCACTTAGTTTCAATATATAATGGAATTAGCCAGATTACTGCAATCAAGTCTCTTCCCAGACTTTCGATTGCCTGACTTCATGGGACTGAGAAATTACCTGGGTGGGCTAAATTGGGACGACCTGACTATGGGTCAGGTAGGTGGTGTTGGTTGCCATTATGACGTGTTCCAGAGCATAGTTCTAGCTGCCCAGACAACTTTTGTTCCGAGTAGGGAAATTAAATCTAACAAAAATCATACCAAATGGATAAACAATATATTAAAACATCTCACTGGTCAAAAGAGAGGCACATACAGGCGTATCAAAAGAGGGGATGAGCAGTTAAGAAATCAATATACATATTCAATTAAAGAGAGAAATAAAAAAAGGAATAAGAAAAACAAAAAGGGATTATGAGGCAAAAGGGTTCTTTCAGGTATACAAAAGTAAGATTATGGACAAGATAGACCCACTTAAGAGTAACTCATGTCAGATCACTGACAGTGACAAGGAAATGTGTGAACTTTTCTACACTTACTTCTTCTCAGTTTTTACTCAGGAAGATACTAGCGAAATTCCAAAAAATAATAAATTATGTAGAACAGAACGATATTATATGTTGATGTAATCAGCTTCTCTGTATCATATTTCTAAGTATGTTTTTCCAAAGATGTAAATTTCTTTTGTTTTTCCTGTAATCAAGGCCTGTTGATAATTAGTGTTTTTTTGTTTGTTTGTTTTTACTCCAAAAATAACGATTTTGATGATTGTTTCATTCAAAATAGTCTATATGCTAACTTGTGTGAGGACTAGAGTGAGCAGAGTGAGAGATGGTGCCTCAGTAGCCAGAGGGCTGTCAACAAATGTTGAGTGTGCAACACGGTCAAATTTGGTGCACCATTTCCATAGAGTTTTACATATAACAAAACTGTGAATAAAACAGGAATAAGTTATTGACATTATTTTCACTTATTTGAGAAGAGTATTTATAGGAGTGTCATGATTTTTTTCAGATGTTATTGAGGAATGATGGTTCTATTACAATTTCAATATTGACTTTAGATACGTCTTACTGTTTTGTTTTTATTGATTTTTTTTCCTCCAAAAAATTCCTTAAAAAAAACACAAATTTCAATTTTTTTTTAAACAATCTATTGACATTTCTCTCAAAAGAAATTGAAATAAATATTATCTAACTCTTTATCTTTCATCTGATGTCGACTAGAACATTGTATGTCTTACCAATTTTCTTGATTAGGGAGGGTTTTATCCCATTCCTCCTCTACATAAATTTTTGCAATATCTTGCAATTTTGCAACATAAAGTCAATTCACAAAAATTGGTGAAGATGGAAAATGCTGGTTAAATCACAGTATCAATGTTGATTGAAATTGAACCAAAAACAAGAGGAATAAATTAAGGCCTCGACCCCTTAATATTACTGATTGTAAAAAGGATTTAGGAGTTCTAGTTAGCAGTAATCTGAAACCAAGACAGTGCATAAGTGTTCGCAATAAAGCTAACAAAATCCTTGCTTCATATCAAGAAGTATAAATAATAGAAGTCCTCAGGTTGTTCTTCAATTCTATATATCTTTGATTAGGCCTCATTTGGATTATGCTGCACAGTTCTGGTCACCGTATTACAGAATGGATATAAATGCACTGGAAAATGTACAAAGGAGGATGACATAGTTGATCCCATGTATCAGAAATCTTCCCTATGAGGATAGACTGAGGGCCCTGAATCTGCACTCTCTAGAAAGCATAGAATTTGGGTTGTTTGAATGGCGTGGATGTAGTGCGGATGATAAGAAAGAGATGATTGCTGATGTTATGAATGAAAAGAAGTTGGATGTCCTGGCCCTAAGCGAAACAAAGCTGAAGAGGGTAGGCGAGTTTAGAGCTAAGGAAGGGGTAACAATAATGTTGAAGGATCAGTTATGGAAGGAAAAGAGGGAATATAAATGTGTAAATTCAAGGATTATGTGGATTAAAATAAGGGTCGGATGCGAAAAGTGGGTCATAATAAGCGTGTATGGACCTGGAGAAGAGAAAGTGTAGAGGAGAGAGAGAGATTTTGGGAGATGTTAAGCGAATGTATAGGAACTTTTGAACCAAGTGAGAGAGTAATTGTGGTAGGGGACCTAAATGCTAAAGTGGGAGAAACATGCAGAGAGGGTGTAGTAGGTAAGTTTGGGGTGCCAGGTGTAAATGATAATGGGAGCCCTTTGATTGAACTTTGTATAGAAAGGGGTTTAGTTATAGGTAATACATATTTTAAGAAAAAGAGGATAAATAAGTATACAAGATATGATGTAGGGCGTAATGACAGTAGTTTGTTGGACTATGTATTGGTAGATAAAAGACTGTTGAGTAGACTTCATGATGTACATGTTTATAGAGGGGCCACAGATATATCAGATCACTTTTTAGTTATAGCTACAGTGGGAGTAAAAGGTAGATGGGATACAAGGAAAATAGAATCAGTAAGTAAGAGAGAGGTGAAGGTTTATAAACTAAAAGAGGAGCAGTTAGGGTAAGATATAAACAACTATTGGAGGATAGATGGGCTAGTGAGAGTGTAGGCAATGGGGTCGAAGATGTATTGGGTAGATTTCAAAATGCAGTGTTAGAGTGTTCAGCAGAAGTTTGTGGTTACAGGCGAGTGGGTGCGGGAGGGAAGAGGAACGATTGGTGGAATGATGATGTAAAGAGAGTAGTAAGGGAGAAAAGTTAGCATATGAGAGGTTTTTACAAAGTAGAAGTGATGCAAGGAGGGAAGAGTATATGGAGAGAAAAAGAGAGGTTAAGAGAGTGGTGAAGCAATGTAAAAAGAGAGCAAATGAGAGAGTGGGTGAGATGTTATCAGCAAATTTTGTTGAAAATAAGAAAAAGTTTTGGAATGAGATTAATAAGTTGAGGAAGCCTAGGGAACAAATGGATTTGACAGTTAAAAATAGGAGAGAGAGTTATTAAATGGAGAGTTAGAGGTATCGGGAAGATGGAGAAATATTTTGAGGAGTTGTTAAATGTTGATGAAGACAGGAAGCTGTGATTTCGTGTGTAGGGCAAGGAGGAATAACATCTTGTAGGATGTGGAAGAGCCAGTTGTGGGTGTAGGGAAGTTCGTGAGGCAGTGGGTAGAATGAAAGGGGTAAGGCAGCTGGGATTGATGGGATAAAGATAGAAATGTTAAAAGCAGGTGGGGATATTGTTTTGAAGTAGTTGGTGCTATTATTTAATAAATGTATGGAAGAGGATAAGGTACCTAGGGATTGGCAGAGAGCGTATATTGTTCCTTTGTATAAAGGCAAAGGGGACAAAGAGAGTGCAAAAATTATAGGGGAATAAGTCTGTTGAGTGTACCTGGTAAAGTGCATGGTAGAGTTATTATTGAAAGAATTAAGAGTAAGACAGAAACCAGAATAGCAGATGAACAAGGGGGCTTTAGGAAAGGTAGAGGGTGTGTAGATCAAGTGTTTACAGTGAAACATATAGGTGAACAGTATTTGGATAAGGATAAAGATGTTTTTGTGGCATTTATGGATTTGGAAAAGGCGTATGATAGGGTAGATAGGGGGGCAATGTGGCAGATGTTTCAGGTGTATGGAATAGGAGGTAGGTTACTGAAAGCAGTGAAGAGTTTTTATGAGGATAGCGAGGCTCAGGTTAGAGTGTGTAGGAGGGAGGGGACTATTTCCCAGTAAAAGTGGGCCTTAGACAAGGATGTGTGATGTCACCGTGGTTGTTCAATATATTTATAGATGGGGTTGTAAGAGAAGTGAATGCAAGGGTCTTGAGAAGAGGTGTGGGGCTAAAAGATAAAGAAGCAAATACAAAGTGGGAGTTGTCACAGTTGCTTTTGCTGATGACACTGTGCTTTGGGAGATTCTGAAGAGAAGTTGCAGAGGTTGGTGGATGAATTTGGTAGGGCGTGTAAAAGAAGAAAATTGAAAGTGAATATAGGAAAGAGTAAGGTGATGAGGATAACAAAAAGAATAGGTGACGAAAGATTGGATATCAGATTGGAGGGAGAGAGTATGGAGGAGGTGAATGTATTCAGATATTTGGGAGTGGACATGTCAGCAGATGGGTCTATGAAGGATGAGGTGAATCATAGAATTGATGAGGGAAAGGGTGAGTGGAGCACTTCGGAGTCTGTGGAGACAAGAACTTTGTCCATGGAAGTAAAGAGGGAATGTATGAGAGTATAGTTATACCAACACTCTTATATGGGTGTGAAGCATGGGTGATGAATGTTGCAACGAGGAGAAGGCTGGAGGCAGTGGAGATGTCGTGTCTGAGGTCAATGTGTGGTGTGAATATAATGCAGAGAATTCGGAGTTTGGAAATTAGGAGGAGGTGTGGGATTACCAAAACTATTATCCAGAGAGCTGAGGAGGGGTTGTTGAGGTGGTTTGGACATGTAGAGAGAATGAAACGAGACAGAGTGACTTCGAGAGTGTATAAATCTGTAGTGGAGGGAAGGCGGGGTAGGGGTCGGCCTAGGAAAGGTTGGAGGGAGGGGTAAAGGAAGTTTGTGTGCGAGGGCTTGGACTTCCAGCAAGCATGTGTGAGCGTATTTGATAGGAGTGAATGGAGATAAATGGTTTTTAATACTTGACGTGCTGTTGGAGTGTGAGCAAAGTAACATTTATAAAGGGATTCAGGGAAACCGGCAGGCCGGACTTGAGTCCTGGAGATGGGAAGTACAGTGTCTGCACTCTGAAGGAGGGGTGTTAATGTTGCAGTTTTATAACTGTAGTGTAAAGCACCCCTCTGGCAAGACAGTGATGGAGTGAATGATGATGAAAGTTTTTTTTTTTCGGGCCACCCTGCCTTGGTGGGAATCGGCCGATGTGTTAATAAAAAATAAAAAAAATGATTGAGGTGTATAAATGGAAAACAGGAATTAATGAAGGGGATGTAAATAGCGTGCTAAAAATATCTAGCCTAGACAGGAGTCGCAGCAATGGCTTAAGTTGGAAAAATTCAGATTCAGGAAGGATATAGGAAAGCACTGGTTTGGTAATAGAGTTGTGGATGAGTGGAACAAACTCCCGAGTACCGTCATAGAAGCTAAGACGTTGTGTAATTTTAAAAATAGGTTAGATAAATATATGAGTGGGTGTGGGTGGGTGTGAGTTGGTCCTGATTAGCTTGTGCTACTAGGTCAGATGCCGTGCTCCTTCCTTAAGTGAATGTGACCTGACCTGACTAGGTTAAGGCATTAGCTTAATTAAGCCAGTGGGAGAACTGGACCTGCCTCGCATGGGCCAGTAGTCCTGCTGCAGTGTTTCTTCTTTCTTATGTTTTTATGTTCTTATATTCAATATATTTAAAGATGGGGTTGTAAGAGTGCTCAGGTGTTAGCAAGAGGTGTGGGGTTAAAAGATTATGAATCTCACACAAAGTGTGAGTTGTCACAGTTGCTCTTTACTGATGACACTGTGCTTTTGGGAGATTCTGAAGAGAAGTTACAGAGGTTGGTGGACTAGTTTGGTAGGGTATGTAAAAGAAGGAAATTAATAGTGAATATAGGAAAGAATAATGTGATGAGGATAAAAAAAAATAGGTAACGAAAGAAATAAATGGTATAAAATACCGAACAATGGAAAATAAACACATAGCAGTAAGTGATCTATGCATTGACGCAGTAGCTTACGAGTCCAGACAGATCTGTAGATCTGTCTGTGACTCGATAAAGCACTGCGTGGAAACGTGTAAATAAGATCCATATACTGCTTATGTGTTTATTTCCAGGTACAAAGACTGATATCAGACTGGAGGAGAGTATGGAGGAGGTGAATGTATTCAGATATGTGGGAGTGGACGTGTCAGCAGATTGGTCTATGAAAGATGAGGTGAATCATAAAACTGGTGAGGGGAAAAAGGTGAGCTATGCACCGAGGAGTCTGTTTAGACAAATAATATTATACATGGCAACAAAGAGGGAAATTTATAAGAGCATAGGTGGTGAATGTTGCAACAAGCAGAAGGCTGGAGGCAGTGGAGATGTCGTGTCTGAGGGCAATGTGTGGAGTGAATATAATGCAGAGAATCCGTAGTTTGGAAATTAGGAGGAGGTGCGGGGTTACTAAAAGTATTATCTAGAGGGCTGAGGAGGGGTTGTTGAGGTGGTTCGGACATTTAGAAAGGTTGAAATGAAATAGAATGACTTGGAGAGAGTATAAATCTGTAGTGGAAGGAAGGCGGGGTATGGGTTGGCCTAGGAAAGGTTGGTGGGCGGGGGTAAAGGAGGTTTTTGTGTGCAGTGGGCTTGGACTTCCAGCAAGCATGTCTGAGTGTTTTAGATAGGAGTGAGTGGAGACAAATGGTTCTTAGAACTTGACGTGCTGTTAGAGTGTGAGCAAGGTAACAGTTATGAAGGTATTCAGGAAATCGGCAGGTCGGACTTGAGTCCTGGACGTGAGAAGTACAGTGCCTGCACTCTGAAGGATGGGTGTAAATGTTGCAGTTTTATAACTGTAGTGCACCTCTGACAAGACAGTGATTGAGTGAATGATGAAAGTTTTTCTTTTTTCGGGCCAACCTGCCTTGGTGTGAAGCTGCCGATATATTAATAATAAAAATAAATATTAGTTTTTCAATTAAATTTGGAAATTAGGACTGATGGCACCCGACAACAGCCTAAACCCTGTGTTCAGGAAACCACACTAGTGGTGTAAATTTAAAGCCTATTAGATGCGTTGTTCTCAAGTTATGGCACAGATTTCAACGATATCAATATTTTTAATTACTTTACAACATTAACAAATTTACCAGCACATAAACAAAACTTAATTTTTACTATACTGGCCATAAGATACATCAGCCATTAAATATTGAAGTTGTTCAGAAGAGTTAATCTGAGAGTTATTTAACATGATAAAATGAGAATAAAATTTCTCACTAATTTACTCATAAAATGGACAAATATGCATCAACACATTTTAATTTTACTCCTCACCGTCTTAGTATTATGAGGCAACTTTATTTTGAACATTTGAATCAACGCTGATGATGGATTTGGTCACATGTAAATACGAATTGTTTGAAGAATCTGACCTTAGTTACAATACTCAAGCTTTGAAATTTTGAAGTCAACTGGATGAGGCCTTGAGTTATGAGCAAAGAAAAAATGAAAAGTTGAAGAAAAAACGAAAAAAAAAGTAAAAAAATTCTGGCAATCTCAAGTCCCTCTTCAGGAATACCTAATAACTGTATTAGGTATCCACGAAGGGATACATTAAAAGATTGCCTGAATTTTATTTTTCTTGTTTTTCTTCCTCTAAGTTTTTTATTTTAATTTTTCTTGTAACTCGAGAACGATTCATCCAGTCGGCTTCAAATTTTCAATGATATTGTAGTTTATGTGCTTTATGACGACCAAAGTTGATGGACTTATTCCCAGAGCGGCATCAAACGTTCACAAAATTTTCCTCCTAATTCGATATCACTGGTCAACAATTTTTGATAAGTTGTATGCTTCTTAAATGAGATTAGTTAATTCTTATGTATTTTCATGTTCTGAATCCAAATATCACCTTGATAAATGCTTATTGGTTATAAGTTTAAATATACGAGACATGTAATATTTGATTATTTGATTATAACGTACAATGTGTCAGTATGTTTTAAACTCTAATCAGTATCTACTCTCTGCCTTTTTGCTTGACGCTTATAGTGGACTGAAGAATCATCTCTTGCCAATGTCCAGCAATAATAGTCTGCAAGCATTCTTGTGCCCAATTTGCCCTGGTACCATTTTTCCATGGTTGAAATATCTTGGTGAAACCTTTCACCATGTTCTTCACTAACTGCCTCACAGTTCGCTGGAAAAAAAGTCTAAATGTGAGTCCAAAAAGTGGATTTTAAGTGACATGTTACATCCCATGTTCTTGTAAGCCTTGATGAGGTTTTCCACCAATTCTTCATAGTTGTCTTCCCTTCTGTTTCCCAGAAATCCCTTCACCACTAACATGAATGCTTCCCAAGCAGCTTCCTCCTCCCCATGAAGGTCTGATTCAAAGTCTCCATCCCAGCGTACATAAGGGGGATTACCAATAGACCCCTGGCTGTCTCCAAGCAGGCACTGGACAGGCACCTAAAGTCAGTACCTGACCAGCCAGACTGTGGTTCGTACGTCGGACTGCGTGCGGTCAGCAGTAACAGCCTGGTTGATCAGGCTCTGATCCATGAGGCCTGGTCACAGACCGGGCCGCGGGGGCGTTGACCCCCGGAACTCTCTCCAGGTAAACTCCAGTGTCAATTTCCTTGAGTTTTTCATATCGGAGTTATTTAAATTTCTCTTCATTGAACTTCATGTTGTTTTCTGCGCCTGCAACTTGATACACATCTGATCATGACCTTATTGTCAACTCTTGCCAACACATCAAGGCACGTCGTTGTCAGCTCTTGCTTACATTAACAAGCCAACACATCAAGGCACGTCGTTGTCAACTCTTGCTTACATTAACAAGCCAACACATCAAGGCACGTCGTTGTCAACTCTTGCTTACATTAACAAGCCAACACATCAAGGCACGTCGTTGTCAGCTCTTGCTTACATTAACAAGCCAACACATCAAGGCACGTCGTTGTCAACTCTTGCTTACATTAACAAGCCAACACATCAAGGCACGTCGTTGTCAACTCTTGCTTACATTAACAAGGCAACACATCAAGGCACGTCGTTGTCAACTCTTGCTTACATTAACAAGGCAACACATCAAGGCACGTCGTTGTCAGCTCTTGCTTACATTAACAAGCCAACACATCAAGGCACGTCGTTGTCAACTCTTGCTTACATTAACAAGCCAACACATCAAGGCACGTCGTTGTCAACTCTTGCTTACATTAACAAGCCAACACATCAAGGCACGTCGTTGTCAACTCTTGCTTACATTAACAAACCAACACATCAAGGCACGTCGTTGTCAACCCTTGCTTACATTAACAAGCCAACACATCAAGGCACGTCGTTGTCAACTCTTGCTTACATTAACAAGCCAACACATCAAGGCACGTCGTTGTCAACTCTTGCTTACATTAACAAGCCAACACATCAAGGCACGTCGTTGTCAACTCTTGCTTACATTAACAAGCCATCACATCAAGGCACGTCGTTGTCAACTTAGAAAGCAGAACTTCCTTCTCTTGCCTTTAATTTTTGGTTCACGAATAATATAAATATTGATTTATTTGTAAGCAATATTTCACAAAACAGCTTAACCAACAGCTGAATTAGCTCAGTAATTTCATACAGCATTACTGTATAATATATGGATACCAACAGCAGGGCTATACGAAATCAAACAAATCTATTATATATTTATGTTACCTATGATTGCTTAAAGAGTAATTTACAATATTGATGACTACTAGGTTATATCAAAGTTTGAAATCATTAGGTTTTTTTTTTGCTTTGCAATTAATAAATATCCCTTAATAAAAACGCGTTTAACTTTATTTGTTTACTACCAGTGAAGTCCTGATTAAAGAATAAATAATTGACGCCACATACAAAAATGCTTGATTAACCATGTGTGCAAGAGTGATCCACTATCTGGCCTCATCTTTGAACTCCCTTCCCTGTTGTCTGCTGATCCTAGTGTGGCCCTGGGTTCCAGACAAGAAAGGGAAGGTCAATCCCAATTTCTTGGATGAGCTGTTTACTGGCATCGAGGAACTTTCATTGAAATGAGTTTTGTAAGTAGTTCACACTTTTTCTACGGAGTAAAACTGGTACGAAATTTTTACTATGTTGATACCATGACATTGTATAATATAATTTTAACCTTCATAATATCCTCGTCACTATGTGAGGGAAAAAACGTAGATATAGAGGGTTGATCTTCCTGTCTACTCACATTTATTTTAATTTGCTCTCTCATACCAATCCTCCCTATTCTCATTCATATCATCCGTATTAATGATCTAACTATATAAGAAAACTGTCATAAAACGGTATTACATTTCCTACAAATTACCATTGGTAATCCTGGTCACAGACCGGGCCGCGGGGGCGTTGACCCCCGATACTCTCTCCAGGTAAACATTGTGAGATATGTGGAAAGACAGCTCTTCCGAGTGTTCATAAACACTACTTTAAGAGTATTAACAAGAAAGACTTTCAGTGGAGGAGCCTGGATGCCAGTGACAGGCTGATGATTCAAAGAAATGGCGCTAACCTCTATTTCATTATATCGAATCTTTTTCTCCTCCCATTTCACAAGGCGAAGCATGACCCCTACGGGATTTGCGCTCTCTTCTCATAATTTAAATAAATAAATATATAATAAACACTAACAAAAAGAATTATTACATTTCTCAGAAAAAAATTCCTTAACAGGCGTTTGTCATTAGCTGTCATGATGGTGACCAAGGTCTCTTGATCTCCGGACTTGAATGAACCCTCCTCTTTCAAACTTGATTACTTTCCATTTTCCAAGAGTTATTTGATCTTTATTACCCCCGAAACCCTCTCCAGGTAAACTCCAGGTAAGTGCTTCATATACTCGCATCTAACTTAATGATGGTAGTATTAGTAATGGCTTCCAGAAGGTAAATTGTTACTATAATTCTGCAAGAAAACATTTTTGCCAGAAATGCAAAGTAACACTCTTTCTATACAATATATTTATTGCCGTAGCCAATTAACTTCTGACATTTTCTTTTCAACCCTAGGCAGTGGTGGACACAGTAGAGCAGTGCTTCGGAATTACTTTCTCCACTTTCTTAAGTGAATTACAGACGTCGTCCACTGTCACCGCCTTGATCTTCAACATGTTTGGCTTCACACTGTGCATGACTGGGACTTTCATGGGACCGCTGGTGTCTGAGTTTGGTTGGAGGAAGGTGGCGCTTGTGGGGTCCTTGATGCTCTCCTTCTCCACCTTCGCCTCAGCATTTGTCGCCTCTCCTTGGGTCCTCCTCTTCACTTATTCTATTCTAGGAGGTGAGAATATTTACACATGCCAGAAGGATATTTTATATTTTATTGCATCTGACCATACTATACATTGGCAAAGGTCACTGACATAATGACAGTATGAGACGTAAGTCTCAGCATTTTATCTTTGCCGTAATCCGAGACATAACAACCACACAAGTGAACCACCATTTAAACATTCGAGTTAGGTCACAGGTCCAAGAAAACATTATTGATGGAAATTCAGAATCATGGTTTTTAAAATAACTCAATAGCAACAAAACACATTAGACTTAGGACAAGGTACTGTAAAATGAGATTAATACAGAAGCCTATATAGACGTTCCTCTAAAGCTCTTGACCATCGATTATAGATCACACAAGTAATGGGTTCTTAAATTAATGGCTTCGGAATATTGGATAACAAATCAAGTGTTTTTCAACCAGTGCGCCGTGGCACCCTGGTGTGCCACTGATTGTGCCCAGGGGTGCAGCAAGAATGTTAGTAAGTTTGTTTCAGCTTCATCGTGTTAATTATAACACCACAATTGTGTTGAATAGCATTAGTTGTATATTTAACTACTACAGAAGAATTGTTATAATTTTTCCGAACAGATGTCATTGAAAAGTAGACTATTATATTATCATAGTAAATACATGATTAATATGAAGTCAAGGGACATTATGACAGGAAAGTAAATTGATATAATATCCAGATATGTATCGTTATTTGCAACAATATATGCATACAGAGAGCAAGTGACGTTTACACACTGTGAATAAGTCACACACACACACACACACCGAAAGGAGACTAAAAGACAGACAGAATCATTTAGGCCCATATTACATCACTACATATCACACAGATATGTATTGTTATTTGCAAAAATATATGCATACAGAGAGACCAAGTGACGTTTACACGTTGTGAATAAGTCACACAAACACACACACACACATTTTACTATAAACACAGACGTGGCAAGTTACTGTGAAACAGTAGCTTGTCCTTTAACTTAATATATACAAGTTTGTGATAAAGAAGAGAAAACTTGAAGATGATTGTGGTGAGGGCGAAAACGAAGACAAAGATGGAAATATGAGTGAAACAAAAGAACAGTAAAACTGATGTGATTAGAAGAAAGAAAAGTCATCAATATTTGGAGAGTTATTTAGATTTGGGATTTACTTGGTGTGGTGATAAAGTTAATCCTACGCCAGAATGTGTTATTTGTGATGATAAACTGATCAATAAAACCATAGTTCTCAGCAAATTAAAGAGACATTTCACTATGAAATATGGTCACCTTAATAAAAAGTCTCGATCATACTTTGAGAGACTTTTAAAAGAGCGAAAACAGAGCTGATATTTTCTAAAAAAGTTTCTAATAAAGCTCAAGAAGGCGGCTACTTAGTAGCAAAATTACTCGCTAAATATATATTAACTACATTAGTAATTCTAAACTAGTAAACCAGATTTTTGTTGTAAAGATCATGAAGAAACAACCAAGATCTATTCACTACATTATGTCAGTACTTGGAAGCTGTTGGTTTGTCCTGGTAATCGTGTGTAAGAATTTGTACACACGGTGCTCCATCAATGATTGGTTTAATGAAAAGATTTGTATCATTAGTGCAGAAATAAAGAGTGATGTCATACCAACACATTACTGTTATTGTGAGCTGCTAGTTGGAAGAACAGTCGCCAGTAAGTTGAAGACTGTACTAGACAAAGTTGTAAAATGGTGAACTACAAATAAGTAGGCCACTTAAATCACGACTGTTTGGCAAACTATGTGAAGAAGTTGGGATAAAATATATGAATCTTCTGCACACGGTGGCAAGATGACATAGTGTTGTCACGAGTGTATGAACTCATGGATGAGTTACTAACTTTTTTTTTTTACCCCTAAACAGCAAGAAGAATCTTGAGTGTTACTTGCAGATGACACTTGAGAAACACATGTGACTGGTTGAGAAACACATGTGACTGGTTTAGAAACACATGTGACTGGTTGAGAAACACATGTGACTGGTTGAGAAACACATGTGACTGTTTGAGAAACACATGTGACTGGTTGAGAAACACATGTGACTGTTTGAGAAACACATGTGACTGGTTGAGAAACACATGTGACTGGTTGAGAAACACATGTGACTGGTTGAGAAACACATGTGACTGGTTGAGAAACACATATGACTGTTTGAGAAACACATGTGACTGTTTGAGAAACACATGTGACTGGTTGAGAAACACATGTGACTGGTTGAGAAACACATGTGACTGTTTGAGAAACACATGTGACTGTTTGAGAAACACATGTGACTGTTTGAGAAACACATGTGACTGGTTGAGAAACACATGTGACTGGTTGAGAAACACATGTGACTGGTTGAGGAACACATGTGACTGGTTGAGAAACACATGTGACTGGTTGAGAAACACATGTGACTGTTTGAGAAACACATGTGACTGGTTGAGAAACACATGTGACTGGTTGAGAAACACATGTGACTGTTTGAGAAACACATGTGACTAGTTGAGAAACACATGTGACTGGTTGAGAAACACATGTGACTGGTTGAGAAACACATGTGACTGGTTGAGAAACACATGTGACTGGTTGAGAAACACATGTGACTGGTTGAGAAACACATGTGACTGTTTGAGAAACACATGTGACTGGTTGAGAAACACATGTGACTGGTTGAGAAACACATGTGACTGTTTGAGAAACACATGTGACTGGTCTAGAAACACATGTGACTGGTCGAGAAACACATGTGAATGGTTGAGAAACACATGTGACTGGTTGAGAAACACGTGACTGGTTGAGAAACACATGTGACTGGTTGAGAAACACATGTGACTGGTTGAGAAACACATGTGACTGGTTGAGAAACACATGTGACTGGTTGAGAAACACATGTGACTGGTTGAGAAACACATGTGACTGGTTGAGAAACACATGTGACTGGTTGAGAAACACATGTGACTGGTTGAGAAACACATGTGACTGGTTGAGAAACACATGTGACTGTTTGAGAAACACATGTGACTGTTTGAGAAACACATGTGACTGGTTGAGAAACACATGTGACTGGTTGAGAAACACATGTGACTGGTTGAGAAACACATGTGACTGGTTGAGAAACACATGTGACTGGTTGAGAAACACATGTGACTGGTTGAGAAACACATGTGACTGGTTGAGAAACACATGTGACTGGTTGAGAAACACATGTGACTGTTTGAGAAACACATGTGACTGTTTGAGAAACACATGTGACTGGTTGAGAAACACATGTGACTGTTTGAGAAACACATGTGACTGGTCTAGAAACACATGTGACTGGTTGAGAAACACATGTGACTGGTTGAGAAACACGTGACTGGTTGAGAAACACATGTGACTGGTTGAGAAACACATGTGACTGGTTGAGAAACACATGTGACTGGTTGAGAACACATGTGACTGGTTGAGAAACACATGTGACTGGTTGAGAAACACATGTGACTGGTTGAGAAACACATGTGACTGGTTGAGAAACACATGTGACTGGTTGAGAAACACATGTGACTGTTTGAGAAACACATGTGACTGGTTGAGAAACACATGTGACTGGTTGAGAAACACATGTGACTGTTTGAGAAACACATGTGACTAGTTGAGAAACACATGTGACTGGTTGAGAAACACATGTGACTGGTTGAGAAACACATGTGACTGGTTGAGAAACACATGTGACTGGTTGAGAAACACATGTGACTGGTTGAGAAACACGTGACTGGTTGAGAAACACATGTGACTGGTTGAGAAACACATGTGACTGGTTGAGAAACACATGACTGGTTGAAAAACACATGTGACTGTTTGAGAAACACATGTGACTGGTTGAGAAACACATGTGACTGGTTGAGAAACACATGTGACTGGTTGAGAAACACATGTGACTGTTTGAGAAACACATGTGACTGTTTGAGAAACACATGTGACTGGTTGAGAAACACATGTGACTGGTTGAGAAACACATGTGACTGGTTGAGAAACACATGTGACTGGTTGAGAAACACATGTGACTGGTTGAGAAACACATGTGACTGGTTGAGAAACACATGTGACTGGTTGAGAAACACATGTGACTGGTTGAGAAACACATGTGACTGGTTGAGAAACTCATGTGACTGGTTGAGAAACACATGTGACTGGTTGAGAAACACATGTGACTGGTTGAGAAACACATGTGACTGCATCAGCATCAAGATCGTCGAAGCTCAGTCTCACAGAAGAAGAGGAATTAATTATAACAAAACATAAGGAAGTGCCTCTGGATGAATTCTGGATAGAGATTATGAATGAATATCTTCAAGTTGCGATAAAAACTCCAGGTGTTATCATGCAGTTTTGCACATCTTACCTGTGAGCTGGGATTTTCTTTTTTACAAATATAAAAACTAAAAAGTGAGAAAGGCTACAATCACTCGACGAAGAAACAAATGAATGTCTGTCCAATATTCCACCTAATTCAAAATAATCTGCCAATCAACCCAAACCCAAATATCTCGCTAAAAAAAGTTACAAAAGACAAATTCGTTTGTTTGTTTTGTTTATTTGACTGTGACTTATAATGATTGTGTATTACTTACATTAAAAGACTTGTATATTATATATTTCGTATGTCTTTAATGCTAAGCTGTTCATATAGTAAATTGACTAGGAGTGCCACAGAAGAAGATATGTGACTTGAAAAATGGCTGAAAACCACTGCTTTAAATTATACAGTTCTGATTTCTTATTCTATGATATTTCTTATGTTATTCTTATTGCCTGAAAAATTAAATGAAATATTTCTCATGGCGATAAAAATTAATATTAGCGTATATAGTGGTGCTCAAGTTTGTTTGTGTTTATGTTCTTAAGTTTGTTTGTGTTTATGTTCTTATTAAGTTTGTTTATGTTCTTATTAAGTTTGTTTGTGTTTATGTTCTTATTAAGTTTGTGTTTATGTTCTTATTAAGTTTGTATTTATGTTCTTATTAAGTTTGTTTGTGTTTATGTTCTTATTAAGTTTGATTGTGTTTATGTTCTTATTGTTACAAAATGACACGATATCTATTAGTAATAGACATCTCCAGTGAACACTAGAAAGGATAGCCCTTCTAGCATCCAGCCTGTTACTGGGCTTTTGCAACAAAGTCAGTATCCTGGTCCAGTTATCCAACATATTATATATCTTAAGAGGATTGCAACTGATAGGGTACTAACCAACGAGATATATTTAAAAGGTTTATTATCAAAGTGGGAAGATCTAGGGTAGCAAAGTAAATCAAATATAAAGATATTAATTAAGATATCAATTAGGAGGTTAGCTCCTACACTGCTCTCATATACAATAATGCTGTGCTGAGGGCACATATATCCAAATAACTCTGAAGTACCATCAGGTACAATGACAGTAAGTACAATAATACAGATATATGCAAATAAGAATATGTTTGTATGAGTGAGCACCAGGTAACTAAGACTCGAGAAACTAGAATAAAGCCTCATCATCTCTGAAGTACTAGAAAAAAGTTCTCTAAACAATAAACCCAGCGTCCGACTGAACTTCTCATAAGCTAGCTTCTCTAACAAATTGACAATCAGAACAGCTTGATTGACCAGTAAAATGACCAATTCGCAGAACAGCAATATAACAGGCAACAGCAACACAGCGTCAGGAACCAGGAGATAGAAAATCAACCCTAACTGGGGACCATCAATAGATCCTCCAAAACAGTCACAAATCTCCCTTTCTACTGAAACTAGGTTCAGCATAAACAATCCCAAACTGTGGCGGTGCACAGATGCCTTATCGAATTAGGTCAGGAGCTGTAGCAAGAGACCTGAGTTATCAAAGAGTGTCAATGTGACACACAACCCAGAAAAACGTCGAAAATCACTGTCTAGTCTATCCTCTGTGAACAGAGTTACACAGAGTCCTGAGAAGTATGTTTCGTCTCACCACCGAACACATACTCTACCCAAACAGAGTCTAAATGTCGAGAAAACAAGCCGGGACAGGAGAGAGGTGTTGTCTCAAAGATGTCCAGCTGCTAGTGCTCTCGAGGAAGGAGCAGCAGCCACCCACCTCAGGTGTGGAATCACGTGACTCCCCCCCCAGCAACAAGCCTAGTGTCATAATTTATAATATTACATCCTACCTAATAATCATAGCTAAGTCAAATAGGTCAAATAATAATATAAAGCAAGATATTAACGATTTAGCTATTATCGAGAATATCAGCAATAGAAAATTATAGAAAATGGAAATATACATAATAATTTTTTTTTTATTTTATTTTATTAACACATCGGCCGATTCCCACCAAGGCAGGGTGGCCCGAAAAAGAAAAACTTTCATCATCACTAACTCCATCACTGTCTTGCCAGAGGGGTGCTTTACACTACAGTTATAAAACTGCAACATTAACACCCCTCCTTCATATAAACATGTATATACATTGTGGCCCAATTCTGGGGTCGCAATACCCCCCCCCCCCCCCATCACGACAAACGGTCGCACTAGGAGAAGTAGTAATGTCTCAAACACATGTATTACAAAAAAATATATAAATATATCAGAGTCACTCAGGTGTCACGGCAAGTAATTTTAGTGTCAATATCACTATAAGATAGTCCCCTCGTACTAGGGCAGTATACAACTTCGTATGTCAGCATTGTCTGTACACTCGTGTAGAAGTGGCATAAAGTAGTGGCATCTGAGGCTCGAACAGTGGTAGTGATAGTAGTGACGACTGCACCCTATAGCAGCAGTCTTGTGCGATAGGAGACGACATTCCACTCTAATAACAGTGGTAGTGGAATGTGAAACAGTAAGGTACTGGACTGCATGAGGAAGCTTGAGAGAATAAGGAGTGTAGAGAAGCGGGGCTGTGGAGCTGTCTGCTCGGCAACTAGCATCTCCCACCAAATTCTCAACACTCAGCTTCTCTCCAATTCTCCTTCACACCACACACATATCACACACTGTAGGTTCAAAACATAGTTATTAGACATAAATACATAAATTTACATGGGCAGTATTGATTTTACGTTACTTTACTTATTTAATCAAAGTAACAAGTGTCAAATTAGTGCAATGATAATTAAGGACGTGACAGAGCGTCAGCAATTACATTACATCGACCACTGATATGTCTAATACTTATTGAGTAAGGTTGGATTCTGAGAGCCCACCTCATTATCCTAGCATTTACTCTTCATGGTGTTAATATAGGTGAGAGGATTGTGGTCTGAAAATACATTTATCTTAAAAGGAGAAGTGCCCAAATATATGTCGAAATGTTCTAACGACACCACGAGGACTTTGCAGAACTGGAGCAGAGGAAAGCAAGCGCTTCAACCTTGTAAATGAGTCTGAACAATATGTTTCGTTGGACTCATTCTATATGGGGATTGTAATAGGTGATGCTCCCTGTACATCAACGTCATGTATTCCCAGAGTACATCGTAGGAACATCACTAAACAATTCAGGGTACTGCAAAATCATGTTCTTAACATTACTTGCTTTATCAGCATCAAGGTTACTTAGAAAATTATCTAGTGATTGTAGCGTCACTGAATTTTCTAACCTCACCTTTATACCTCTAGAGATGTCAGGCAGACTGACGTTTCCTTCCTGTATCCTAGGAAGAATAGAAGCAGTAGGTAGAGGGCTAGCGTAGTATGCCTTGAGCTGATTAATGTGGTACACATGATTGGATTTTCTCTTCCCAAGCGTGCGTACTAGGTAATTTACGTCACTAAGCTTCTTCACTACTTCCAGGGGACCATCATACCTGGCTTGTAGAGCATGACCTGGTACTAATTTCTGTGCCATCACCTTATCTCCTGCTTTAAAAGAGCGAGAGACAGAACGCTTGTCATACTGTTGTTTCATCCTAGCCTGAGCTGAAACTAGGTTTTTCAAAGCAAGCTCTCGAGCAGCAGTTAAATGCTTCTGCAATAATGAAGGTGATGTGTTTAATGATGGATTAGATTTTCCTGTCCACACGTCTTTCAACACAGCAAGAGGACCACGCACTTGGTGTCCGTATATTAGCTCAAACGGACTAAATCCTAGACTTTCTTGCTCACTTTCTCTTATAGCAAACAGAAGAAAAGGTACACCTTCATCCCAGTCTCTAGAAAAATGTTCACAATAGGCTCTCATCATAGACTTCAGTGTCTGATGAAATCTCTCTAGAGCACCTTGTGACTGAGGGTGGTAACTGGTAGAAAGTACTGATTTTATTCCTAGGTGGGATAATGCTTCTCGAAAGATCTTAGAGGTGAAGTTGGATCCCTGATCCGACTGTATCTCTCGAGGCAATCCAACCTGGGAGAAAAATTTCATCAATGCCCTGACAATAGCACGAGCATTAATTTTTCTCAAAGGTATGGCTTCAGGATAGCGTGTAGCTGCGTCCATTATTGTAAACAGGTATTGGTTCCCCAACTTGGTTCTAGGCAGAGGACCAACACAATCTATTATAAGACGTGAGAATGGCTCACCATTTACAATTATTGGTATGAGAGGTGCAGGTGGAGGCGAGTGAGCTGGTTTGCCTGTCACCTGACAGACGTGGCAACGTCGCACATGATCAGCAACCGTGTCCCTCATTCTCAGCCAAGTGAAATGTTTTGCCAGTTTCCCTAGTGTCTTCCCGACACCCAAATGTCCTCCTATAGGACTATCGTGAGCAAAATCAAGAGCTAGCTCACGAAATGTAACTGGTAAAACAACAAGATGCTTGACTGTGGTGGAATCACTGTCAGCTGTCAACTGACTTGTACTTTTCTCCATTAGTACACCTTTACTATAATAATAACAATTATCGAGATCCTTTGCTTCACTCTCAGTAACTGCTATATCTCTCAGTCTTTCCAAATACTGATCAACAAACTGATCTTTGATTAAATCATCGTGAGTGAGAATCTTAACATCATTTGTGTCTTGACTAGGCTGGTGAAGAACAGAGGGAGTCAGTGCTAGTGATCCTGGCCGCAGAGAATCACTGAACAACTTATTCAAGCCCAAGTCATTATCACCAACTAACTCAGCAGGAGACAAGGATGGTTGTTGTTGTTGTATCTTTGACATAGCACGAGTTATTGCACTGAGAGGGAATAATATAGGCTTCTCTCTACAAGCTTCAATGGCATAATTATCATCAGTGGTATTATCAATCACAAGTGGTTCCTTACAAATACCAGCTTGAAGGATATCGTTCCCTATCAACAAGTCCACTGACCTGATAGGAAATGAACCACTGGAAATACCAACTGACATATAACCAGTATAATAGCTTGTTTCAAGGTACACTTTGTGAAGAGGTACTTTAGTAACAGCACCTCCATAGGCTTCTAACAATACATCTATCTGGGTATAGGTATCATTTTTTTTTTATATTTTATTTAAAAAACATGCTTACAAAAATCAGTATATATCTGCTAATATGCAACTAGACCGTACTAAACACAATATGGCAATCTTGATCTACAACATACAATATCTGATTTACATTCACAATCACAGTAACATATCTTACTTTCGTCATTATCCTCTGCCTTAGAAAACTATTGCATTACACATTTTAATACTGTTAAACATACTACACATACTTACAATATACATATGCAAGCTAAATACTCATAACACTATCATATCATAACAGATTGCTCTTCCTCCAACAAAAATCCTTATTTTGTTCCAACTTTACCCTTAGCCATTTATGACCCAAGGAACTACGTTCCTGCCTATTCTGCAACTAATAACATCTTAAAACATTATTATATAGACACCGAATTACATATGTTTCGACCCATTACATATAACCTAACTACTGACATACTTAAGCCTGCAAAAACGATATACATTACACAAAAATATATAAACATCAGAAATACAATTGTAATTTCGTTCACAAAATCTAAAGTTTAATCTCCGAGTTACATCAAAAAAACTTCTTACCATAACTCCATTATATACCTGTCTCCAACAACCATTATATACCTGTCTCCAACAACACGATATATACCTGTCTCCAACAACACATTATATACCTGTCTCCAACAACACATTATATACCTGTCACCAACAACACATTATATACCTGTCTCCAACAACACATAATGAAACAGGATTCTCTCCTATACCCTTCACATACCTGCTACTATTAGATTAACACGTTTCCAACCGGTACATACAATATCTCCTTGTACTGAAATTTATGTACGCTAACTTCTTACCCGTCTTACTTTACATTTCAGTACCACACAACACTAAGATAAGTAATATTTCTTACACAAAAACCGTTATAACCACACTTATGCCTCCACAGTGACCATAATACAAGGCAAACCCACAAATTTCCCCAGATGTATTAGTCTTCAAGTCAGTCACAACGTTCTATTAAATCCATTCTTTCCCGTCACACTCAACTATTTCTATCCTACTGTACATTAAGTCACCCCTCAATATTAATGCGTCATCCGTCAACCCCATACTCCCCCTATTCTTACCCCCACTGCTTAACCCCCCCACTCAATCACTCGCTCTTTATCTTCCCCTCCCACAATAATCCTCCCACTGACATTACATTAAACATAAAGAAATTCCCGCCTCTCCAGGTGTCTAGCCATTTCCTGCATCCCTCACCCCCCAATAACACCTGCAAAGTCATATCTCTATACTCCTAGATAACAATTCTTCATATCGTCTCCATACACCACCTATTCCTATTTCTAGTCCTAAGCATAGCGCAGCTATTGCCCTAATGCGTTCTCTTGCCCCAACCTCCCTTACCCTCCATGATTCACACACAAAATCAACCATTACATACTTAAAGCCCTTCTCGTGCTCATCCCAACCCACCCAAATCAGACTTATAGCCCGTAAGACCCCTATCCCTCCCCCATCTTTCGCAAAACACTACCCATCCATTCCCTCACCATTCCTAAACTTTCACAAAAATAAATCACATGCATTCCAGTCTCCTGATAACCACACTTGTCACATCTTCCGTCCTTTATAATTCCCATTTTGTATAAAACCTCCTTTGATGCCTACCACCCCATGCAAAAACCTATACAAATTCCCTATCCTCGATCTCAACTTTAATTCTTTAAACCCTTTCCAAACATGATGCCAATCATACATAGGATATTCACTCCACCCTCGATAACATTCCTACCCCATCCCATTATTTCAATCTCACTTGCAGTCCATCTATGAGAGTCTTCACTACCATCATCTGCCCAAAATATCCCAACCCAGCCGTAAATCCCTCCTCCCCACCATCTACCCAGATCCTTCTCCATCATGCCCACTCTTCCCTCTGCCATTCCCCCCCCAACGTCCCAACACATCTTTTAACATACAGACTGAATAATCGCCTCTCCAACCAATGCCCCAGGCCCCCCTGTCCACCCTGTTCCTAACTATTTCCTTCCTCACCCACGGCCGACCGTACGCCCAAATGTATCTCATTACTCTCACCTCAAGTCTTCTAATATCTGCTTGTAACAATGGAAATACCACCTTACGTGCTCACAGTTTACTATACACAAGTGTATTGACCGCCACTACCCTTTGTTGCAATGTAAAAATCCCCGGCCTCCACCCTTTTATCCTATTTAAAGCTTTTTTGCACTACTTTTTTGAATTAACATACGGAATCACTTACAGTATTTAAATATATTACTCCATATCTGAATTTCATCTACCATTAACCACCCATGCCTTTCCATGCCCCCACCCAGCCACCCACCTCCAATAACTTTGATTTGGCTCAATTCACTCTCATACCAGTAGCTCCTCCAAACACTTCAATCATACGTCCCACATTACGTAAACCCTCCTCCTCTTACAAGCACAGTCGTGTCATCTACATACCTATGATTTTCTGCACCGCCTCTATTCAATGTGATCCTCCTCACGCTATCTGTGTCAAACCCCTACCAATCTATAGAACGGATCCTGCATACACGAATAAACACTGCGACAGTGGACATCCTGTCCAAACCTCTTGTCCTAACATCCTGTCTCCCATTTTACCATTCACACGTGCTTTCAGACCCGCCTCCTATACCGCCCTCTACCCATCCCACTACATCCTCTCCAAAACCCTGTCTCCTCATGATCTCAACAATGTCCCCCTTTCAACCTATCCATCGCCCTTTTGCCAATCAGTGCTAAGACCCCCCTCAGTCCCATCCTCTATGAATTCTCTAATGCATTCGTGTCCTTGTATCATGCTTCTCCGGGTATTCCACTGCCCCTCCTCTATAACCCTACCCAATACTTTTTCAATCTATTAGCCAATAATTTAGCAAAAATTTTGTAATCGGCATTCAGTAATGCCAATGGCCGAAAGTTATCAGAGTTTCCTTTACCTCTTTTCTTGACTAAAACCACCACCCCAGTACCTTGCCCTATCCCTATACGACCCTCACCTTTTTATTATATTGAACAATGAAACTAAACATTCCTTTAGGGGCCCCCAATGTACCTTTTTAAAATTCATTAATTATTCCATCTAACCCAGGAGCCTTTCCTTCACTTAAGCCATTCGCCTCCCCATACCTCCTTCTTCACTGACAGGTCCTTCCATACTTGCTCTATCACCATCCCCCTCTTTCACTATCCTTCGTAAATGTCCCTCTCATGCTCACTCACCCGTCCACAACTCCAATACTTTTAAACCATTTATCCCATATACTTATCGCTTCTGAATACGTAATCTCTGCCCCTTCACAGTACCCCTTATCGTCCCCTACTTCCACAATGAAATTGTCATACCCTCCCTTTTTTCTGCACTTATTAACATATTTTGACGGTCTATCTCCCATAAACATCATCTATCCTCTTGCATACGACAGACATCAAAACGCTCATTCTGAATACTGCAACTTATCTTTAAAACCCGAATTTCCTGTAAAGCAGATGTTCCCTGTCTCCATAACACTCTCCCAATAATCCCTCCAGTTTTCTGCAACCCATAAGACCAGCACACTCCTCCTGCCCAACCTCCTAAGAACTTTTGGATTCCTTCTTTAGCTACCTTTCCCACCAATTCAAAAAGCCTCACTATCGTTCCTCAGTTTTTCCCCTGCCTCCATAGCTCCCTCCACCATATGCAAAGTTCTTGTTGGCCCTCCACACGCAACAATTTACCAATTTCCAATACCCCTTAAACCATTTTACCGCTCCTTCCTATGTTGCATCCACCATAACTCCTCTATGATCTGAAAATCCACATCTATGATATTAATCCCACTCCCTAACCGATCTGTTGTATAAATCCTATCAGCCTAGCAGCATAATCTCGTCTAAGAAGGTATTCTCTACTAGCCCTTCTCCTCCACCCATCCTTTAAACCCACTCCATTCAATACGTCTCTCAATACTCCCAACACACATCCAGCTCCCCGCAGTTCTGCATCCTCCTCTTATGATAAAATTTCCCAATCCCCCCACAACCACCACTCCTGGCAGTCCCCTCAAAGCATATACTAGATGATCATTCACAAAGTCTTCTTTTATTTTTCTATTAGACTCTGCTGGCATATATACACCAACAAAGCTAACCCTTATACCTCCCATTCCCCATCTACTCTTACAATCTGCCATCCCCGCTCTCCTCCCAAGCCATCAACTGAAAAGGGCTGATACCTGTATGACTATTGCAACCCCACCCTTTAATCTCCTAGTTGAACCAGCAACACATCATACCCCTCCACACGCAAGTCTCTACCAATCTTAAAGTTATTTTCCCTGCAGAAAACCCACTTGTATATCAAAACGTCTTAAGGTCACCCCTACCCACTTCCTCTTAATTTCATCCTCATACCATTAACATTAATAGTTAAACTCCTGAAAAGACTATTGTGGATTTGCCTCGTCTTCTTTGTTGTTCTCTTTGTTGTTGCGTCACCACAGGGGTTCTCTGTTCCCTACTCTAGCCCCACTCTTCCCTCCCTTGTCCCCTTTTACTCGGTCTTTATAGGCAGCCTCCTTTCCCTGTCTGTGATGCAACCACCAAGGGTTTTTACAAGACCTCTGTGCTGGTGTTAAAATGTCCTCCCCATCCGAGGCTACAGACCTTTTCCTTGATTCACTTGCATATTCCATACCATTATCACTATCATCATTACCTTTTGCACACTCATGCATCCGCTATGACAATCACACTCCTTCTCATTAACATTTCCACTAGCACCCATCGCTGCCTCACTCCTCATACTTTCCTTAGTCTCAGGGCTACCTTCATCACTAAGCACCAGTAGGCCTCATCCAACAGATGCCCCAGTTCCCCCAAAGACAGGCATGGGCTAACCACCTCTGGAATGTCCTCCACCACTGTCTCCTGTGGTTGATCCACCACTGACACCTGTGAGTGATCTTCCACAGTCACCTGTGGTTGATCCACCACTGTCACCTGTGATTGACCCACCAATGCCTCCATAGGTAGCGTTCGACAGGTATCCATACTATTCTCTACAATTTCACTCCATTTCTTCGCACCATGAGCAGGTCCTCCTTGACTTCTCAGGATCCTCCTCTCCCAGTAGATCACTGTTCATCTGTGTCACCACACGCTGTTGTACCCTCCGAGGACACTCCGCCGCCATATGATCATATGCTGCACAATACGACATGTCCTTCTTTGCCCTGCATACGTAATATACACTTGTGTCTTGAAGTCCGGTAGTACAACATACGACGGATAGGACGCCTGATGGTCATTTTCAGCGAGTAAGAGCCCTCTGAGGCCCTCAAACGGCCCCTCTCGCCATTTTCCAACATTCGCTGCATGAACAATACCGTAATCCTTGAAGACGTCCATCAAATCCACAGAATCAATTCAAAAGGAACATTACGCACTTTAATCCATGTGTAAGTGCGTGAAACGTCCTTAGTCGTACCTCCATACTGCTGGTAACTGCAAGACCGATCGTGATAAGTGTCAACCAAGCGCTCATACTCCCTGTGTCGATGACAACTTGATAAACACTCTGCTCATTCCATTAACGCCACTCCATACAGGTCTCCGATGTCTAAATGATAAACATCACTCAGGATTCGTTGCAACATCGTAGACACCGTTTCAGTTGCAATGTCCCTTCACAACTCAAACACACAGTGTTGATACGGCGTCTGCTTGATTCGGCCATGTTGTAGAAAATGTAAGTGCTACTACTTGCCACCAGGAGGCAGAGCACCACGTCCGCACAGTAAAAGGCTGCGCGGGGAGTGATGGTATCATTAGTTAAAGGCAAGACATCTTCCCACCTGTGTCTCGGAGAGTAATTATCTCAGTGAGCTTAGATTCGTCAAGTCCTACTTTGCCTCTCGACAAGTACGGACTCATAGCTGATCGAATATTCTCATCAGATACTCGGTCTGATGCTAGTCATCTATTCTGAGGAACATTCTTCAAACAGCAGGATCAGAATTACTAGGTTATAGGTGCCCTTGTTGCACCGAAGAAGATACAACTTGAGTGGGAGCGCCAGCTGCACGATCTTGTCTTATATCTCTTTCTAACTTGAAGCAATACTCTCGAGTATGACCTTTCTTAAGACAGCAGTTACATTTGACATTCTTCTTCTCAGTATTAGACTTCTGTCTAGCTACAGAGACAGATTCGGGAATGTCAGGTTTCCTGGTGAAGGTACGAGAAGTAACAGTAGCATTATTATTATTATTATAATCAAGGGGGAGTGCTAAACCCTTAGGATTATGCAGCACCTGTGGGGAGGATGTGGAAGGTATTCAGGCTTAATTCTGGGAATTGGAGCACAGATCTAATTCCCTAGATCAAGAGCCCCTCACCAGCATCAAGGAACCTCCCTTGAGGGGAGTAACAGTAGCAGGTGTTTTAGGCCGGCACTGATCAGCTGATTGGGTTTGCCAATTCCTAGGACATTTTGTAGTTACCTTTTTTCTCTCAGTTTTGATGCGTACGATTTTGTGAGAAATTTCGTAGTTGACAGCTAATGCTGCAGTTTCTAGAATATCTGAGGCAGTGTGGTCGATCAGATATTCCTGTACATCAGCAGACATACAGTTGCTGAATTCCTCGTGAAGTAGTAGCTGAACGAGAGTGTCGTAAGTCTGGCACTGGGAAGCTCTACACCACCTCTCAAATGCAAGCTTTTCTCACGGGCAAACTCCACAAGTTTGACCTTGTCGTCTTGTAACGTGAAATGCACGTTGGTAACTTACAGGTAACAAATTATATGTCTCAAGAATGGTTTCCTTGACTGTGTCATAGTCAATGTATTTGGCAAATGGCAAAGCAGCAGTACACGTTTGAGCTCTGCCAGTCAAAGCTGTGTGCAACAATGTAGCCCAATGCTTACGTGGCCAATTCATGGCACGTGCTTGATTTTCGAATACGTCAAAATACGTGTCCAAGTCTGTCTCCAGAAACTTAGGGACCATTGATGCAGCTTTCTGCACGTTAAATGTATCCTCTGTAGTACTACTAGGCTGATCAGATCTAATAATCTGTTGTCTCTGGAAACGAACAGTTTCTCTATGGAACTCTTCCTCTTTCAATTTCCTCTGTGCCTCAATTTGTGCAGTCTGCAACAATATTAGGCGTTCCATCCTGTCGAATTGCTCCTGAGATATAGGATCAAAGGACAAGGGAAAAGTAGGTAAATGAACAGGTTTATCTGGATGGACCCTAGGTCGGGCACCTAGTCCAGCCATGCCAATAGAACCTAGATCTGGTCTAGTATAAGTAGAGACAGGTGTAGCATCAACAGTACTAGTCATACTTCTTGGTACACTCTGTACTAAAGAGTTAGTCAGGTTGGAGGGAGTGAGAGACAATGGCATAGTAATACTAGGCTCAGAAACTTCTGCCTGAGTTGCTCTCTTTTCTCCGTCATGCCTTAGCGACATATTTCCTAGTTGTGACTCCATGCTCTCTGAATCTGATTCTGAATCAGAACTCTCTGCATGATCAGGAAACAACATACGTATCTCTAATTAATGCTCTGACTGTCACTGCGGTGTAACTACGGTTGTACGTCACACCCAGATACTTGGCTACCAGCCAACAAGTCTGAAGCTTTAAAGTACGTAACTTCGACAAAGTCAGAGTATCAATTAACTTTTTCACTTTCGCATACATCACAAAAATAAGTACAATATGAGAGAGTGATTATGGGGAGCTAGAATCCTAATGTAAGAATTTACTTTACAAGTTATACTAGAGTTGGTTGTCAGAGCCAGAGCTCATTAACAGTATTTCCATCTCCTTGGATCAAGAGACTCGGGCAGGTACATACATCCCCTATGATATTGTACAAGACCAAACTCCTAGTCTTCAGATTAAGAAATTACTCAAAGTGTTTGAACATAGAGCTACTAGTATGGCAAACTGGACAATTCCTCCAACACCTTGGATCAAGAACCTCCCGGACAGGCCCCCATTTGTTACAAAATGACACGATATCTATTAGTAATAGACATCTCCAGTGAACACTAGAAAGGATAGCCCTTCTAGCATCCAGCCTGTTACTGGGCTTTTGCAACAAAGTCAGTATCCTGGTCCAGTTATCCAACATATTATATATCTTAAGAGGATTGCAACTGATAGGGTACTAACCAACGAGATATATTTAAAAGGTTTATTATCAAAGTGGGAAGATCTAGGGTAGCAAAGTAAATCAAATATAAAGATATTAATTAAGATATCAATTAGGAGGTTAGCTCCTACACTGCTCTCATATACAATAATGCTGTGCTGAGGGCACATATATCCAAATGATTCTGAAGTACCATCAGGTACAATGACAGTAAGTACAATAATACAGATATATGCAAATAAGAATATGTTTGTATGAGTGAGCACCAGGTAACTAAGACTCGAGAAACTAGAATAAAGCCTCATCATCTCTGAAGTACTAGAAAAAAGTTCTCTAAACAATAAACCCAGCGTCCGACTGAACTTCTCATAAGCTAGCTTCTCTAACAAATTGACAATCAGAACAGCTTGATTGACCAGTAAAATGACCAATTCGCAGAACAGCAATATAACAGGCAACTGCAACACAACGTCAGGAAAAAGGAGATAGAAAATCGACATTAACTGGGGACCATCAATAGATCCTCCAAAACAGTCACAAATCTCCCTTTCTACTGAAACTAGGTTCAGCATAAACAATCCCAAACTGTGGCGGTGCACAGATGCCTTATCGAATTAGGTCAGGAGCTGTAGCAAGAGACCTGAGTTATCAGAGTGTCAATGTGACACACAACCCAGAAAAACGTCGAAAAATCAGTCTAGTCTATCCTCTGTGAACAGAGTTACACAGAGTCCTGAGAAGTATGTTTCGTCTCACTACCGAACACATACTCTACCCAAACAGAGTCTAAATGTCGAGAAAACAAGCCGGGACAGGAGAGAGGTGTTGTCTCAACGATGTCCAGCTGCTAGTGCTCTCGAGGAAGGAGCAGCAGCCACCCACCTCAGGTGTGGAATCACGTGACTCCTCCCAGCAACAAGCCTAGTGTCATAATTTATAATATTACATCCTACCTAATAAACATAGCTAAGTCAAATAGGTCAAATATTAATATAAAGCAAGATATTAACGATTTAGCTATTATCGAGAATATCAGCAATATAAAATTATAGAAAATGGAAATATACATAATAAATTTATATAAACATGTATATACATTGTGGCCCAATTCTGGGGTCGCAATATTAAGTTTGTTTGTGTTTATGTTCTTATTAAGTTTGTTTGTGTTTATGTTCTTATTAAGTTTGTTTGTGTTTACCTGGAGTTTACCTGAAGAGAGTTCCAGGGGTCAACGCCTTTGCGGCCCGGTCTGTGACCAGGCCTCATGTTGGATCATAGCCTGATCAACCAGGCTGTTCCTGCTGGCCGCATGCAGTCCAACGTACGAACCACAGCCTGGCTGGTCAGGCACCGACTTTAGGTGCTTGTCCAGGTTTAAGTTTATTTTCTTATTATGTAATTTAAGAATATTGTATATCCACTTCTGTTTAATACACTATTAAAACAAATAAATTGTAATAAATTACATTGAACCAAACAAGATTTAAGTTTAATATTTGCAGGAACTGGTGTCGGCATATTATTAAGCATTGGCTACACGATTGTGCCTTACTACTTCAGAAAGCGGAGAGGCTTAGCCAATGGCATCACAATGACAAGTAACTGCGGAGGCCAACTGCTGGGACCTCCACTAATTTATTATTTACAGTCTGAGTACGCCTTCTCAGGCGCCATGCTCATACTTGGCGCCATACTCCTTAACTGTTGTGTGGGCGCAACAGTCTTCCATCCCATTGAATGGCACCTGAAATCTACAGATACTAAAACAGAAAACAATGAAAAGTTTAATGAAAGCGTCAGTGAGAGTTCTTACAGTCCAGTTCGTAAACCCATGTCTTCAAAATGCAAGTGGGACGTCCTGACAAGTCTGATACATTCCAGTGTTGCTAACCTGTGCATCCTAAGGTCTGCAAGGGCGGTCATCATAGCTTTAAGTTCTGCTCTTATGGTCAGTGGATTCCTAAATTTTCTGGCCTTCGTCCCTTTTGCTATGCAAGATTCTGGCTTCACCTTAGAAGATGCTACTTGGAGCGTGTCTGTGTCTGCAATATGCAACATGTTAACGAGGATTATTGTCTCTTCACTCACCGACACTCGCTTTTTCAATTTTCGAATCTGCTGCCTCATAGGCACCTTGACAATCACCATTTCTATGATCAGTAAGTAAATATAAAATGTCTTACATTACATATACAGGTCGTGCCGATTAAGCTGAATCTCCGAGTTTGGCCTCTTACGCAAGTGTTGTGTGCAGAATTAGCTGAATGAAAATTTGTTTTTGCTATATATCATTCTGAACATAACGATTTGATTTGAAGCAATATTAAATAAATTGAAACTCATATATGCTATGTAGCAGAATTTACCTAAAAAAATAGGCTAGTTTATATTTTTATGTATATTTATATGTCGTGCCGAATAGGTAAAACTGGTCAATTAGTAAGAATACATTTAATATTAAGTCCTTTCTAAAATTTTCTCTTATACGTTTAAAGATATATATATTTTTAATTTATGTTAATGTAAAAATTAATAATTTGTAGCAAAAGAACCTAATTAAACTTACCTAACCTTATTATAACAAGCGCAATTTAATTTAACCTTATCCAACTAAATATATTTTAGTCAAGTTTGCAATAATTTAATAATAAACAAACAATGAAATATATTTTTTATTCATTAGATTCAGAATGATTTTTGCGAAATTATTGCATACATAAATTTTTGCTTGCCTTATTCGGCAAGAAGAGTGTTGCTATTTAAGACAAAATAGCATGTTTTACCTATTCGGCACGACATATATTTTATTTATTATTTTTTATTATTAACACATCGGCCATCTCCCACCAAGGCAGGGTGGCCCGAAAAAGAAACTTTCATCATCATTCACTTCATCACTGTCTTGACAGAGGCGCACCTACATTACAGTTATAAAACTGCAACATTAACACCTCTCAGCCCTCAGGATAATAGTTTTGGTAATTTCACTCCTCCTAATTTTCAAACTACGAATTCTCTGCATTGCATTCACACCACACATTGCCCTCAGACATGAAATCTCCACTGCCTCCAGCCTTCTCCTTGTTGCAACATTCATCACCAAAGTTTCACACCCATATGAAAGCGTTGGCATGACTATTCTTTCATACATTTCCCTCTATGCTTCCATTGACAAAGTTCTTCGTCTCCACAGTCTCCTAAGTGCACCACACCTTTTTCACCTCATTAGTTCTATAATTCACCTCACAGTGGCGTGCAGAGGGAAGGGGCGAAGGGGCGGTGGCTCCGGTCATCCAAATGGGGGGGAAGGTCATCCATTACAGAGGGAAATATGACAGTGATTTTGAAATTTCAGCGGTGATAAATAAATTTTTGGAGGTTCACTGCACTACAGAGGCAGTGGTTTGCCCTTTATTCCTTTAACATGGTGTACCCTTTCTGTCCAGAGAAAATGGGGCCCCCCACACCCATTACTTTAAAAAATGCTCAATGTTATTTTCCTTCAGAAAATCTCAATTTTTACTATTATATTACCATCCTATTACTATTATATTACATTGTTACAATGTAATATCATCATATTGCAATTTGAACAATCTAATATATAATTTGAACAGTGTAATATCATCATATTGTAATTTGAACAATCAAATATATAACTAGAATAAACTCAATTATTTTCTCTAATATTATGTACATAGTCTATAAGTCATTAGATTAAGCTGCCCCTAATGCCATGGCATGTCAGTGGCTCTCCTAGCACTTCATTTTATGATTGTAACTACAAATATCTATGTAAAATTGCAATGAAATAAAAATTTGTATTAGTATTTGTATTTGTTTATTTCATGTCTCATCTGTGTTTACATATTCAAAATATCTCCCTTTCTCATAATATTTCTCAGTACTAACCCTTAAACTTGAGTCTTTGGGGCATACAGTCAAGGAGTTGGCCCCGGGCATCACCAGACCTCTGCACGCCACTGTTACCTCATCTTTCATAGACCCATCTGCTGACACGTCCACTCCTAAATATCTGAATACATTCACCTCCTCCATACTCTCTCCCTCCAACGTGATATCCAATTTTTCGTCACCTATTTTTTTTATCCTCATTACCTTACTCTTTCCTATATTCACTTTTAATTGTCTTTATTTACATACCCTTCAAAACTCATCCACCAAATTCTCTTCTGAATCTCCCAAAAGCACAGTGTCATCCGCAAATAACAGCTGTGACAACTTTCACCATGTGTTAGATTCTTATCTTATAACCCCACATTTCTTGACAACTCCCGAGCATTCACTTCTCTTACAACCCCATCTATAAATATATTGAACAACCATGGTGACACTACACATCCTTGTCTAAGGCCAACTTTTACTGGGAAATAATCTCCCTCTCTCCAACAGACTCTAACCTGAGCCTCACTATCCTCGTAAAAACTCTTCACTGCTTTCAGTAACCCACTTTCTATTCCATTCGTTTGCAACATCTGCCACATTGTTCCCCTATTCACCCTGTCATACGCCTTTTCCAAATCCATAAATGCAACAAAAGCCTCTTTACCTTCATTTAAATACTGTTCACCTTGTTCATCTGCTATCCTACTCTTCATATTACTCTTAATTCTTTCAATAATAACTCTACCATACACTTTTCCAGGTATACTCAACAGACTTATTTCCCTATAATTTTTGCACTCTTTTTGTCCCCTTTGCCTTTATACAAAGGAACTATGCATACTCTCTGCCAATCCCTAGGTACCTTACCCTATTCCATACATTTATTAAATAACAGCACCAACCACTCCAAAACTATATCCCTCCCTTACTTTTAACATTTCTATTTTTATCCTATCAATCCCAGCTGTCTTACCTCCTTTCATTCTAGCCACTGCCTCACGAACTTCCCGCACACACACAACTGGCTCTTCTTCACTCCTACAAGATGTTATTCCTCCTTGCCCTATACACGAAATAACAGTTTCACGATCTTCATCAACATTTAACAATTCCCCTTCCTTAGCTCTAATTCTCTCAGATACTCCTGACTTAATCCCATTTATTTCTCCCCACTGAAACTCACCTACCCCCTTTCAGCTTTGTTTCGCCTGGAGCCAGGACATACAACTTCTTTTCATTCATAACATTAGCAATCATCTCTTTCTTAACATCCACACTACATCCAAGCACATTCAAGCATCCCAGTTTTATAAAGTTGTTCTTCTCTTTTTTAGTATTTTGTACATTTGAATGGGTTACTAGCCAATTGCTCCCAGCATTTTAGTCGCCTCATTCGACATGCATGGCTTATATATATATATATATATATATATATATATATATATATATATATATATATATATATATATATATATATAGGGATAGCGTCACCTCTGGTGTACATTGTGGGACCCATAGCCTCGGAGAAGTGGTTGAAAAGGTTTCAAGGAAGAATATTTGGATTTCTTCCAAAAGATATAAGAGATACTGCATTGTTGATATACAGATGGCATATACAGTACATGAAGTGTGAGAGATACATGTTTAGTACATATTATTACGAGTTTGTCACTGATTATATTGCGAAAATCTCATCCTGCTCCTCAGAGCTGGGATGAGTGCCCAAAATACAGCAGGCATTACCCCTCTGAACAGCAGCGCTGAGTCGCTGGAATAGAAAACTAGCTGCCCTGGGATCCCTAGTTACCCTGATGAGCCTTTTATCTAACTCCTTAAGGAACTTAGATGCACTCTTTTCCCATGAGCCAAGAGTCTCCGAGCCTATTACCTAGAGTTTACCTGGAGAGGGTTTCGGGGGTCAACGCCCCCGCGGCTCGGTCTGAGACCAGGCCTCATGGTGGATCAGGGCTGTTACCGCTGACGTACGAACCACAGCCCGGTTGGTCAGATACTGACTTTAGGTACCTGTCAAGTGCCTTCTTGAAGACAGCCAGGGTTCTATTGGTAATCCTCCTTATGTATACTGGGAGGCAGTTGAACAGTCTTGGGCCCCAGACACTTATTGTGTTGTCTCTCAATGTACTCGTGGAGCCCCTGCTTTTCATTGGGGGAATGTTGCATCTCCTGCTAGTCTTTTGTTTTCATAGGGAGTGATTTTCGTGTGCAGGTTTGGTACCAATCCCTCCAGGACCTTCCAAGTGTATATTATCATGTATCTCTCTCGCCTGCGTTCCAGCGAATACAGATCAAGTACCTTCAACCGTTCCCAGTAATTTAAGTGCCTTATCGTACTTATGTGTGCCTTGAAAGTTATTTGTACTCTCTCCAGGTCAGTAATGTCGCTAGCCTTGAAGGGGGCCGTTAGTGTACAGCAGTATTCCAGCCTAGAAAACACTAGCGATTTGAAGAGAATCATCATGGGCTTGGCATCCCTAGTTTTCCTAGCAGATGCGGTAAATTCATTGTTGTGGTCTTTGAAGGCGAGATCCTCTGACATTATCACTCCCAGGTCCTTCACATTACTTTATCGCTCTATTGTATGGTTAGAATTTGTCGCATACCCTGATACATTTTTAATTTCCTCAAGTTTTTCATATCTGAGTAGTTGAAATTTCTCCTCGTTGAACTTCATATAGTTTTGAGTGGCCCATTTGAGGATTTTTTTGATGTCCACTTGGAGTCTTGCGGTGTCTTCGATGGAGGTCACTGCCATGGTAATCCGGGTGTCATCCGCAAAGGAAGACACGGAGCTATGGCTTACATCTCTGTTTATGTCAGAAATGAGGATGAGGAATAGAATGGGAGCGAGTACTGTGCCTTGTGCAACAGAGCTTTTCACCGTGGCTGCTTGGGACTTTACTCTGTTTACTATTACTCTTTGTGTTCTATTTGTCAGGAAGTTATAGATACATCTTCCAACTTTTCCTGTTATTCCTTTATCACGCATTTTGTGTGCTATTACACCATGGTCACACTTGTCGAAAGCTTTTGCAAAATCTGTGTATACTACATCTGTATTTTGTTTATCCTCTACAGCATCCAGGACCTTGTCATAGTGGTCCAGTAGCTGGGACAGGCAGGAGCGACCTGCTCTAAACCCGTGTTGCCCTGGGTTGTGTAACTGATGGGTATCTAGGTGGTTTGCGATCTTCCTTCTTAGAACCCTCTCAAAGATTTTTAAGATATGGGATGTTATTGCTATCGGTCTGTAGTTCTTTGCAATTGCTTTACTGCCCCCTTTGTAGAGTGGGGCTATGTCTGTTGTTTTTATTGTGTGTGTAGTAGTAAGATGTTTGGGGCAGGAGTTCGGAGATTTTTCAGACACCGGTCAATTTTCAAAAGCTGCTCCTGGAATTGCTGGGAAGTTGCGTCTGGAGGCTTGTATTCCACCACAATGACAAGGTTTTGGTTTTCAATATTTATCGCCAAAACTTCAACTACATCATTTGAGGTGTTTAGTAGTTCTAAGCAAATGAGTGACTTGTTGCCTGTTTAGTCTGTCGCATCTGAATAGGTTATAGCCTGGGATCCATATTTTGTAGTCATAATGATCCTTTATTTGGGTCTCTTTGAATGCTGCAAACATTGCATTTGACTCTGTGAGCAGAACCTTGATGCTAAGGATTTTTTTTTTTTGATGGCTTCAAACCCTGTATTTTTGCAAAGACAAATGTCGTTATTTTGTTGGAATTTAGGGGGGGTTTATTTACTTGCTCTAATATCTGTTGTTCTGGAGTGGAGGCAAATGAGCCTCTGCCCCAGAAGTGTTTTCAGTTGGTGTAGGATTATTGTCATTTCTTACCAGTCTTTTTTACCCCCTGACCCTAAAAACCTCTGTCTCTGAAGAGGTTATGGCTTCCCTCTTTTGTTTCTCATAGTCTGGCTGATCTGTGTCTTCTGGTCTCCTTTTGTTTATGAGGTGTAGTCCTACACCTCCTGCTTGCCGTCAGTCCAGGCTGCCATAAGATCTGCATAGTTGGGGTGGCTCTCTTATGCTAGGCAGCCGGCTGTTGTGAGGCTCCTCTTGATAATGTTATTAACCTCCTTATGTCTTGCAGTCTTTCCCTAGGATTTACGGCACACTAGACCATGGTACCCGAATCGGTCTGCTGCTTCACTGGCAGAAATGCACCTGTGTTCGGCGAGAATAGGGGCGGTAAGTCAAAGGGCAACACCAATGAGGATGGTCTGTGGGTCGAGGCGTGTGCCAAGGCTGGATTTGGGAACAGCCAACAGAAAGTCCCCTGAAGAAACAAGCGAGTATATGCAGAGAAAGATCGCAGTCAATGCTCTAATCCACTCCGCCACACAAATGCCACATAAGCTGGACAGTCTGGTTCACAAGCCATGTTTCTTTCTCAGCCCGGGCACGTCAGTGAGCCTCAAGTATGGATTCAAGGTATTTCAATCTCCTGTATGTTCTGACCTCACAAGTGATTTTTATATCAATGCACCACGCAGAAACAAGCGGTTATATACATAGAAAGATCGCAGTCAGCTGTTTCTGCGTGGTGCACTGATATAAAAATAGCTTTTCAGGTCAGAACATACAGGAAGAGATTGAAATAGCTTGAATCAATGCTTGAGGATCACTGACGTGCCCGGGCTGGGAAAGATACATGTCTTGTGAACCAGGCTGCCCAGCTTATGTGTCATTTGTGTGGTCGAGTATACCTGGAGAGGGTTCCGGGGGTCAAAGCCCCCGCGGCCCGATCTGTGACCAGGCCCGCGGCCCGGTCTGTGACTCATGGTGGATCAGGGCCTGATCAACCAGGTTGTTATTGTTGGCCGCACACAACCCGACGTACGAACCACACCCCGGCTGGTCAGGTACTGACTTTAAATGCCTGTCCACTGCCTGCTTGAAGACAGCTAGGGGTCTGTTGGTCATCCCCCTTATGTATGCTGGGAGATAGTTGAACAGTCTTGGGCCCCTGACACTTATTGTGTGGGGAATGGACCCCTCAGAGTTAATGGACTGTAATTATGCTACTTAGCTTGTTGATGCATCCACGACTCCCCAGCCATCTCAGATGTCGTTAGTTGATGCATACGGTCACATCCCCCTGGGCTGTATGGGTGAATAAATGCACACGTGAGTATTATATTATCGCCTCAAAGGAGCGTATGCCATATTGTCAGTCATTAAATAAAGATTGAGATGTACACTCACGTGTTTGGACTTAAAAGTCCACGTATAACCGCCGTTATGCTCCTGCCTAACAAGAACTGCGCAGTTTCCTGTCTGGCAAGAACATAAAAACATACCTTGCTCGTTGTAACGTGAGGGATGGTGTTGACTCCACCATATATAGCGGAAAATGCTGTCTTGATTTGTAGAACGTCGCTGTTTCCGGTGAAGTTCACTCGCGATTGTTTTTCTACGTTTGTCTTTTAGCAGTAATAAGAAGCTGCGCACACTTCTGAATATACCGCGATTTTATTGTTTATTATCACTAAACGCGCTGGAACAGAGTTCTTACCCGATTTCCCGACGTTAGTGGAGATTGAATAGGAGATCGAAGACGTACAACTAATGTCCCTTTGTCATGTCAAATCACCGCGTCGTAAGCTGAGGTCAGCGAAACAAGGAGAGAGCGGAATCAGGGCAGGAGGGTGGCAGATTGAACTCACCAACGAAGGGTGAGTTCAATCTGCCATCCTCCTGCGCCCTGATTCCGCTCTCTCCCTTTTTTCGCTGACCTCAGCTCAATTTCAACACTTGCAAACCACTGCAACAATTTGCAATTCAAATGCGTGTGTTCTCTAAATACTTCGATCACTGAGAGTTTATGATTGTAGGTTCAAGTGTAGAAATGGAAATAGCAAAGAGTCACATTCCATCAAATGTCTCAAACATACACTCCTTGCAACTGGTCAGGCATACGTGATGTACTGTACTTGGGTCCGTCCATCTGTTACCAGTGAAGTTGTTGTTCAGGAAGCCATACATGCCGTCTGGCCCTTTTCTAAGTGCTGAAAGGGCTGGGCCCTTGAAATGGGCAGAAAGGGCTGATACCCCCCCCTCTCTTGGAGAATTTTCTCCACATATTGTGTGGTTTCTTATCGTGCTAGTGGCACCCCTGCTTTTCATTGGATGGGATAAGAGTGAATACGAGCACAGCCTGGGAATCTTGTTCGTCTCAGTATCAAGTCCTGCTGACTGCGATTTTTTTCTCTCTCTCTCTCTCGACATATATATATATATATATACATATATATATACATATATATATATATATATATATATATATATATATATATATATATATATGTCGTGCCGATTAGGTAAAACTGGTCAATTAGCAAGAACTCGTCTAATATTAAGTCCTTTCTAAAATTTTCTCTTATACGTTTAAAGATATATTTTTTTTCATTTATGTTAATGTAAGAATTTATAATTTTGTACCAAGAGAAACTTTGAAAACCTACCTAACCTTATTACAACAAGCGCAATTTAATTTAGCCTAACCCAACTAAATATATTTTAGATATGTTAACATTAATTTAATAATAAACAAACACAATGAAATATATTTTTTTCGTTATGTTCAGAATGATTTTGGCAAAATTATTGCATACACAAATTTTCACTTGTCTTATATGGCAAGGTGAGCGTTGCTATTTAAGCCAAAATCGCAAGTTTTACCTAATCGGCACGACATATATATATATATATATATATATATATATATATATATATATATATATATATATATATATATATATATATATATATATACATATATATATATATATATATATATATATATATATATATATATATATATATATATATATATATATATATATATATATATATATATATATATATATATATATATATATATATATATATATATAAAGGGTCGACCTCTGGTGTAAATTGTGGGTCCCATAGCCTCGGAGAAGTGGATAAAAAGGCTTCAAGGAAGAATATTTAGATGTCTTTCTGAAGCCATTTGAATATTCCACTTCCCCTAGCACCCCATCTTTTATTAAATATATATATAAAATTTATTTCAAGACAAAATACATTGTCAAAATACATTAACAAGAATACAATTGTGAGTAAAACAACATAGATGACAACTCAGAGCTACATGTCAAATACTTCGTCCAGCTCCCCGGCAGTGGGCCGCGTGCCCAGAATGCTGCAGGCATTTTCCCTCTGGATCGCAACACTGAGTCTCTGAAAGAGAAAGCTGGTCGCCCTGTGGTCCTTGGTTTCTATTATGAGTTTTCCACCCAGCTCCTTGAGAAACTTTAGAGCACACTTGCCCCATGCTCCATGGGTCTCCGACCCTATTGTGATGAAGTTATAGCAAGAGGGAAGGTCTTCATATTTGCGGGTCTTCTGGGTCTCCCTGTGGCTGGCAGCTCCACCCCCCTCGGCTAAGGAGTGTGGCAGGTAGGTGTCTGCCAATGTGGCAGCACAGGTGTAGTCCCAAGCAATCTGCTTACCATCCTTCCAGGGTAGCATGGTGGCTCCATCAGGACGCTTTTGACTTCCATCAGACCTCTGCACTTGGGGTTCCCGTGAGCTGGGCAACGGGCTGTGGCGAGGCTTCTCATTATGATGTCATTGACCTCCTCATGTCTAGCATACTTCCTTCTGATGTGTGACACACTAGACCATGAAGTCCGAATTGATCAGCCGTCGCCCTGCCGCAAATACACCTATGTTCGGTGAGTATGGGGGCGGCTAGGCGAAGAGCAACACCAATCCGAATGGCCTGTGGGTCGAGTCGAGTCCCAGAGAGGAATTGGGAACAGCTAGAAGGAAATCTCCTGAGTGTGGTGCCTTCACCGCTAGGAGACGAGCTTTGTCCTTTCCTGAAGCGTTGGTGAGCATTGCGTTTGCAATATATATATATATATATATATATATATATATATATATATATATATATATATATATATATATATATATATATATATATATATATATATATATATATATATATATATATATGTCGTGGTGATTAGGTAAAACTTGCGATTTTGGCTTAAATAGCAACGCTCACCTTGCCATATAAGACAAGTGAAAATTTGTGTATGCAATAATTTCGCCAAAATCATTCTGAATATAACGAAAAATATATTTCATTGTGTTTGTTTATTATTAAATTAATATTAACGTATCTAAAATATATTTAGTTGGGTTAGGCTAAATTAAATTGCGCTTGTTGTAATAAGGTTAGGTAGGTTTTCAAAGTTTCTCTTAGTACAAAATTATAAATTCTTATATTAACATAAATTAAAAATATATATCTTTAAACGTATATATATATATATATATATATATATATATATATATATATATATATATATATATATATATATATATATATATATATATATATATATATATATATGTCTTGCCGATTAGGTAAAACTGGTCAATTAGCAAGAACTCATCTAAAATTAAGTCCTTTCTAAAATTTTCTCTTATACGTTTAAAGATATATTTTTCATTTATGTTAATGTAATAATTTATAATTTTGTACCAAGAGAAACTTTGAAAACCTACCTAACCTTATTACAACAAACGCAATTTAATTTAGCCTAACCCAACTAAATATATTTTAGATACGTTAACATTAATTTAATAATAAACAACACAATGAAATATTTTTTCGTTATGTTCAGAATGATTTTGGCGAAATTATTGCATACAAATTTTCACTTGTCTTATATGGCAGGTGAGCGTTGCTATTTAAGCCAAAATCGCAAGTTTACTAATCGGCAATGACTATATATATATATATGTCGTGCCGATTAGGTAAAACTGGTCAATTAGCAAGAACTCATCTAAAATTAAGTCCTTTCTAAAATTTTCTCTTATACGTTTAAAGATATATTTTTTTTCATTTATGTTAATGTAAGAATTTATAATTTTGTACCAAGAGAAACTTTGAAAACCTACCTAACCTTATTACAACAAGCACAATTTAATTTAGCCTAACCCAACTAAATATATTTTAGATACGTTAAAATTAATTTAATAATAAACAAACACAATGAAATATATTTTTTTCGTTATGTTCAGAATGATTTTGGCGAAATTATTGCATTCACAAATTTTCACTTGTCTTATATGGCAAGGTGAGCGTTGCTATTTAAGCCAAAATCGCAAGTTTTACCTAATCGGCACGACATATATATATATATATATATACCTGGAGAGTTTACCTTGAGAGAGTTCCAGGGGTCAACGCCCCCGCGGCCCGGTCTGTGACCAGGCCTATTGGTGGATCAGAGCCTGATCAACCAGGCTGTTACTGCTGGCCGCACGCAGTCCAACGTACGAACCACAGCCTGGCTGGTAAGGCACAAACTTTAGGTGTATGTCCAGTGCCTGCTTGAAGACAGCCTGGGGTCTATTGGTAATCCCCCTTATGTATGCTGGGATGCAGTTGAACAGTCTTGGGCCCCTGACACTTATTGTGTTGAGTATGGAGGAGGTGAATGTATTCAGATATTTGGGAGTGGACATGTCAGCAGATGGGTCTATGAAGGATGAGGTGAATCAGAATTGATGAGGGAAAAAGGGTGAGTGGTGCACTTCGGAGTCTGTGGAGACAAAGAACTTTGGTTGCTCCTGGCCCCGCCTCTTCACTGGCCACTACTGGGTCACTCTCCCTGCGCTATGAGCTTTATCATACCTCTTCTTAAAGCTATGAATGGATCCTGCCTCCACTACATCGCTTCCCAAACTATTCCACTTCCCGACCACTCTGTGACTGAAGAAATACCTCCTAACTTTGTCCCCTTATTGCTGTGTCCCATCTCTGGAACATTCTGTCTCTGTCCACCTTGTCAATTCCTCACAGTATTTTATATGTCGTTATCATGTCCTCCCTATCTCTCCTGTCCTCCAATGTCGTCAGGTCGATTTCTCTTAACCTTTCCTCGTAGGACATACCCCTTAGCTCCGGGACTAGTCTTGTTGCAAATCTTTGCACTTTTTCTAGCTTCTTTACGTGCTTGGTTAGGTGTGGGTTCCAAACTGGTGCTGCATACTCCAATATGGGAATAACGTACACAGTGTACAGGGTCCTGAATGATTCTTTATTAAGATGTCGGAACGCTGTTCTTAGGTTTGCTAGGCGCCCATATGCTGCCGCAGTTATTTGGTTGATGTGCGCCTCAGGAGATGTGCCTGGCGTTATACTCACCCCAAGATCTTTTTCCTTGATTGAGGTTTGTAGTCTCTGTCCCCCTAGACTGTCCTCCGTCTGCAGTCTTCTTTGCCCTTCCCCAATCTTCATGACTTTGCACTTTGTGGGGTTGAACTCCAGGAGCCAATTGCAGGACCAGTCCTGCAGCCTGTCCAGATCCCTTTGTAGTTCTGCCTGGTCCTCGTCCGATTGAATTCTTCTCATCAACTTCACATCATCTTCGCTACCACAGTTTGTGGTAGTACACTAAACCTGTAGTTAGCAGCGGTCGCAATATACACAACGAAAATCAAATATTCCTCCAGTAATCTTCATCTTCAGAAGCCACGGCTGCTCCAACACGCAAGTTATACTTTTTGTATCAAACGGAACACATATTACTGTTAAATATTCTTCAAGTAGTCCTTTTCATGTGCTAGTCCAAAATCACCGACTGGATACGCCCAAATAAGTGATCCACTAATCCGGATTCGCCCGGATTCGTCAAGAACAAGTGAACTAACGACCGGATCAAACGGATTCGTTGAAAACAATGTATCCTCTCACCGGATTCATAAGCTGACGGGGTTTACACGCCCTTATTAAATACCCAAACAGTAACTACAACAAATAGATACAATACAAATAGACAGATCTACCTTCAAGTTGGTTATTAGTTAAAATATACAGTGAGCACATACCGGATTCGCCCGGATTCGTCCAAGAAATAAGTGAACAAAGGACCAGATTCATGTCGTTCACAAATACCAGAAACAGCACCGGTCCTAGGACTGACCCCTGTGGAACCCCACTCGTCACCGGAGCCCACTCTGACACCTCGCCACGTAGCATGACTCGCTGTGTGTGTGTGTGTGTGTGTGTGTGTGTGTGTGTGTGTGTGTGTGTGTGTGTGTGTGTGTGTGTGTGTACTTACCTATTTGTACTCACCTATTTGTGGTTGCAGGGGTCGAGTCATAGCTCCTGGCCCCGCCTCTTCACTGATTGTTACTAGGTCCTCTCTCTCCTTGCTCCATGAGCTTTATCAAACCTCGTCTTAAAACTATGTATGGTTCCTGCCTCCACTAAGTCGCTTTCTAGGCTATTCCACTTCCTGACAACTCTATAACTGAAGAAATACTTCCTAACATCCCTTTGACTCATAGGAGTCTTCAACTTCCAATTGTGATCCCTTGTTTCTGTGTCCCCTCTCTGGAACATCTTGTCTCTGTCCACCTTATCTATTCCTCGCAGTATTTTATGTGTCGTTATCAAGTCTCCCCTAACCCTCCTGTCCTCTAGTGTCGTCAGGCCGATTTCCCTTAACCTTTCTTCGAAGGACAATCCCCTTAGCTCTGGGACTAGTCTTGTTCCAAACCTTTGCACTTTCTCTAATTTCTTGACGTGCTTGACCAGGTGTGGGTTCCAAACTAGTGCTGCATACTCCAGTATGGGCCTGACGTATATGGTGTACAGAGTCTTGAACGATTCCTTAGTGAGGTATTGGAACGCTATTCTTAGGTTTGCCAGCCGCCCGTATGCTGCAGCAGTTATCTGATTGATGTGTGCCTCAGGAGATGTGCTCGGTATTATACTCACCCCAAGATCTTTTTCCTTGAGTGAGGTTTGCAGTCTTTGGCCACCTAGACTATACTCTGCCTGCGGTCTTCTTTGCCCTTCCCCGATCTTCATGACTTTACATTTGGCAGGGTTAAATTCAAGGAGCCAGTTACTGGACCAGGCTTGTAGCCTGTCCAGGTCTCTTTGTAGTCCTGCCTGATACTCGACTGATTTAATTCTTCTCATTAACTTCACATCATCTGCAAACAGGGACACTTCTGAGTCTATCCCTTCCGTTATGTCATTCATATATACCAAAAACAGTACAGGTCCTAGGACTGACCCTTGTGGAACCCCACTCGTTACAGGTGCCCACTCTGACACCTCGTCACGTACCATGACTCGTTGTTGCCTCCTTGTCAGATATTCTCTGATCCATTGCAGTGCCTTTCCTGTTACGTGTGCCTGATCCTCTAGCTTTTGCATTAACCTCTTGTGAAGAACTGTGTCGAACGCCTTCTTGCAGTCCAAGAAAATGCAGTCTATCCACCCCTCTCTCTCGTGCCTTACTTCTGTTACCTTGTCATAAAACTCTAGTAGGTTTGTGACACAGGATTTTCCTTCCCTGAAACCGTGCTGGTTGTCGTTTTATAAGCTTGTGTCTTTCTGGGTGTTCCACCACTCTCCTCCTGATGATCTTCTCCATGTTTTTGCATACTATACACGTCAGTGACACAAATCTGTAGTTTAATGTCTCGTGTCTGTCTCCTTTCTTAAAAATTGGGACTACATTTGCCATCTTCCACGCCTCAGGTAGTTGCCCAGTTTCAATGAATGTGTTGAAGATTTTTGTTAGTGGCAAACACAACATCTCTGCTCCCTCTCTAAGGACCCACGGAGAAATGTTGTCAGGTCCCACCGCTTTTGAGGTATCGAGTTCACATAGCAGCTTCTTCACCTCCTCCTCAGTTGTGTGTATTTCATCCAGCACTTGTTGGTATACCTCCCTATTCTGAATTCCTGGAGTCCTTCCTGTCTCCTCTCTAAATACTTCTTTAAATCTCATGTTGAGCTCCTCACATACCTCTTGGTCGTTTCTTGTGAACTCCCCACCTTCCTTCCTCAGCCTGATTACCTGGTCCTTGACTGTTGTTTTCCTCCTGATGTGGCTATACAACAGCTTCGGGTCAAACTTGACTTTTGATGCTATATCATTTTTATATTGTCGCTGAGGCTCCCTTCTTACCTGTACATATTCGTTTCTGGCTCTTCGGTTAATCTCTTTATTTTCCTGGGTCCTTTGTCTTCTGTACTTTTTCCATTCTCTATTACACTTAGTTTTTGCCTCCCTACACATCTGGGTGAACCAAGGACTCGTTCTGGTCTTCCCATTACTTCTGTTTCCCTTGGGGACAAACCTCTCCTCTGCCTCTTTGCATTTGGTTGTCACATATTCCATCATTTCTTTTACTGGTTTTCCTGCCAATTCTCTCTCCCACTGAACGTCTTGTAGGAAGTTCCTCATGCCTGTGTAGTCTTCCCTTTTGTAGTTTCGTTTCTCCCTTCCTATTCCTGCTCCCTCTCCACTTGTAGCTCAACTATATAATCAAAACACAGAACCAAATGATCACTAGCTCCAAGGGGCCTTTCATACGCGATATCCTCGATGTCCGAACTACTCAAGGTGAATACTAGGGAGCAGGGGGAAAGAGTGTGTGTGGGCCTGTATGTGTGTGTGTTAATTTTGTGTGTATGTGTGTGTGTTTTGTGTGTGTGTGTGTTATTTTTGTGTGTATGTGTGTGTGTGTGCACTTTAGTTTTGTGTGTGTGTGTGTTAGTTTTGTGTGTGTGTGTGTGTGTGTGTGTGTGTGTGTGTGTGTGTGTGTGTGTGTGTGTATGTATGTGTGTGTGTGGGTTGTGTGAAAAGTAGTGGTGAAATTGTGTGTTATGGTGTATGAGTGTATGTGGAGTTTGCGAGTGACACGTCGTCTGCAGTGCTTCCCTACCTGGGCTGACCTGACTCACACCTGATCTACCAGTTAGTTTATTCTATGCGTCATCTGTCTGCTCACACTTTTCTACTAGAAATTACCAATTGCTACAAACAGCTTAGTGGTTAGGTAATTGGAACTTACACTCGACACCCAGAAAACCACGCATAGGTGAATACTTGCGATGCGATGCAGCTTGTCCAGTGTGTAGTATCCTGTAGATTGTCCAACTCGATGTGATGTTCTGGCGTATATCCACTTTCGTTTCTTGTTGATATATAATATAATCTATTCACTGTATTTCTTTCACTTGTCACATATTTATTTCACTTTATTATCTAGGGTGACACACGTGGCAACGTCGCCTGGAGCACACTAGGCCCACTCTGACCCTGCCACCAAATATTTATTTCTAGTTCACTTATAAAATTATGGCTCTCCCCACACTTATGTGAAGAAGAAAGAGACTGCTGGAAACTGTTGTGGAAACATCCAACACCTTCTCCTTACTACCCGATGTATGTGAGTCGACTACTGGGAACGTCACGACGAACGACACCAAGGAAGGTAAAAACATTGTTGTTGTTGGGGATAGCCAGGTTAGGTATATGGATAGGGAATTCTGCTTGAAGGATAGGAGTAGGAGGCAGAGGGTTTGCTTTCCTGGGGCTGTAATGGGATCAATCCTATTATCTGCCTCAGTGCTGGAGGCAATGATGTAGGCAAGCGTAGAAGTGAGGATTTAGTTAGAAGGTACAGGACAGCAATAGACATAATTAGGAAGAAGGGGGGGGCGCCCTGTTATATGTGGCATTTTGCCAAGAAGGGGTGTTGGAAATGAATGGCTGTCCAGAGCGATTGGCATAAATTGCTGGCTGGACAAACACTGTAAGGATAATGCAGTCCCATTCATTGACAACTGGGACCACTTCTATGGCCGAAATGACATGTATGCCAGGGATGGGGTTCACTTATCCAGGGCAGGTGTAAAATATCTCTCTAGCTCAGATGAGGATGTTGTTAGGGCTTTAAACTAGGATTAGTTAGAGGTATGGGTTTAGGAATGGTGAATAATGAGGGTCAAAATATTGATTCAGGCTTTGATATCATAAATCTTAACAATAACAGTAATCGAGTAACACAGGGTAATGATAGTAACAGAAAATGTGTAAAGCAAAAGCTGAATATGAAAAAGGTTCACAAGAATATACATATCAATGTATTTTACACTAACTGTCGAAGCGCCAGAAATAAATTTAACGAATTACGTTTGGTAGCATGTGCTGGGAACTTTGATGTCATTGCAATAACTGAAACATGGTATAATATAAAGAGTCGGGATATGATTGCTGAGTGTCATATTCAGGGGTTTAAGTTGTTCCATGTAGATAGATATAATGGGAAATGGGGTGGAGTTGCATTATATGTACGAGAAAATATAAATTGCTGCATAAAAACAGCCATAAAAATAGATGGATCATTAATAGAATCTATTTGGGTAGAGTTTCTAGAAGGTCAAGAAAAACTGATTCTAGGTGTAATATATCGACCTCCAGGCTTGGATCACGATAGAAGTAGACTTCTTTGGGACGAAATTGTTAGGGCTTCTAGACATAATAACGTAGTGATAGTAGGGGATTTTAACTTTAGTCAAATTGACTGGACTTCTTTGACCGGTAATCTGGAGTCCAGTGACTTTATGGAAGTAGTTCAGGACTGTTTTCTGAAGCAGTGTGTGACGGAGCCTACCAGATGTAATAATTTGCTAAACCTAGTCTTGTCAAATAAAGAAACCCTTGTAAATAATCTGGAGATCACTGAAGAGCTTGGCGCAAGTGATCACAAATCCATTACTTTTAATATTACCTAGGAGTACGAGAATAGGGATAATACGATAAAAGTTCCTGATTTTCGTTCTGCCGATTATATTGGACTTAAAGAACACCTGTCTAATCTCGACTGGGGTAATCTAGCTAACGATTACGATGGGATCTGCGTTTATGATTATTTTCTTAATAATGTACAACGTGCACAGAGTATGTTTATTTTCCAGAGAGAATTTAAGTCAAATAATAACGATCCCAAATGGATTAACAGGAGGATAAAACATCTATTATGGGAGAAAAGAGGAATTTATAGGCGCATCAAAAGAGGAGATGTTAACCTTATTGACTAATATGTTCAGTTGAAAAGAAATGTAAAAAAGGGGATAAGAAAGGCTAAACGTGACTATGAGATTAAGGTTGCTAATGAATCAAAGACTAATCCAAAAGGGTTCTTTCAAGTGTACAGGACGAAGGTGAGGGAAAAGGTAGGACCTCTGAAAATTGGGAATGGACAGCTGACGGATAACGAACTGGAAATGTGTTCTCTATTTAATGACTATTTTTTGTCAGTCTTTACACAAGAAGACGTAAATGAGATTCCAGAAATTAACAATTATTCAGTTCCTGAAGAATTCAAATTAACTAATATTACTGTCACGAGGGACATGGTTATCATACAGATTGATAAACTGAAGCAAAATAAGTCCCCGGGACCCGACGAGTTGTTTTCCAGGGTACTTAAAGAATGCAAGATGGAACTTAGTCAGCCATTAGCGAATGTGTTTAATACGTCCATCCTAACTGGTGTTGTGCCAGAGATATGGAACATAGCTAATGTAGTTCCTATATTAAAATCAGGGGATAAGTCAATTCCATCAAATTACCGTCCAATAAGTCTCACGTCTATAGTAGGCAAATTATTACAATCAATTATAGCTGATATTATTAGAAGTCACCTTGAAGAACATAATTTGATTAATGAATCTCAGCATGGGTTTACGAGAGGTCGTTCCTGCCTGACAAATTTACTAACGTTTTTCAATAAAACATTTGAGGCAGTAGACAGTGATAAAGAATATGATATAGTTTACTTGGATTTCAGTAAGGCCTTCGATAGAGTACCTCACAAGAGACTCTTAAGAAAGGTGGCAGCTCATGGTATAGGAGGTAAAGTTCTAGCATGGATAGAGGCATGGCTTACCAATAGAAAGCAGAGAGTTTCCATTAATGGGGTCAAATCTGAATGGGGATTAGTCACTAGTGGCGTTCCACAAGGATCAGTTTTAGGCCCATTGTTGTTCATAATTTACATAAATGACCTTGCTGAAGGAATTGCAAGTGACATGAGTAAATTTGCTGATGATACAAAAATAGGCCGTATAATTCATTCTGAGGAGGATACCAGTGAACTCCAGGAGGATTTGGACAAATTAATGTCTTGATCTGAAAAGTGGCAGATGAAGTTCGATGTGGACAAGTGTAAGGTACTAGTCGTTGGTAATGAGAATATCCCTCGAATTTATAAACTAGGTGAAGTAGAGCTTGATCATACAGAATGTGAAAAGACTTTGGAGTCATGGTAAGCAGAAATCTAAAGCCAAGACAACAGTGCCTAAGTGTGCGCAATAAGGTAACAGATTACTAGGATTTATTTCAAGAGTATAAGCAACAGAAGTCCAAAAGTTATTTTACAGCTCTATACATCACTAGTGAGACCTCATTTGGATTATGCAGCTCAGTTTTGGTCTCCTTACTACAAAATGGATATAGATTCGTTGGAGAACATACAGAGAAGAATGACTAAAATGATTTACAGTATAAGAAATCTCCCGTATGAAGACAGACTTAGAGCGTTGAATCTCCACTCTCTTGAGAGACGTAGAATGAGGGGAGATATCATCGAGGTGTACAAGTGGATGATGGGCATAAACAAACGAGATATTAATAAAATACTGAGGATATCGAACCAGTACTGTGATAGAGGCTAGGACCTTGGGTGGCTTTAAAGACCCCCCTTTCTCTTTTCCCTTCCTGCTCATTTCTGTTTTTCCACTATACCTGGAGTCTACCTGGAGAGAATTCCAGGGGTCAACGCCCCTGCGGCCCGGTCTGTGACCAGGCCTCCTGTTGGACCAGAGCCTGATCAACTAGGCTGTTACTGCTGGCCGCACGCAGTCCAACGTACGAACCACAGCTCGGCTGATCAGGTACCGACTTGAGGTGCCTGTCCAGTGCCTGCTTGAAGACAGCCAGGGGTTTGTTGGTAATCCCCCTGATGTATGCTAAGAGGCAGTTGAACAATCTTGGGCCCCTGACACTTATTGTGTTGTCCCTCAACGTGCTAGTGGCACCCCTGCTCTTCATTGGGGGGGATGTTACATCGCCTGCCGAGTCTTTTGCTTTCGTAGGGAGTGATTTTTGTGTGCAAGTTTGGTACTAAGCCCTCGAGAATTTTCCATGTGTATATAATAATGTATCTCTCCGCCTGCGTTCTAGGGGTACAGGTTTAGGAACTTCAAGCGTTCCTAGTAGTTGAGGTGTTTTATCGCACTTATGCGTGCGGTGAAGGTTCTCTGCACATTTTCAAGGTCAGCAATTTCACCCGCCTTGAAAGGTGCAGTTAGTGTGCAGCAATATTCCAGCCTAGATAGAACAAGCGATCTGTAAAGTGTCAACATGGGCTTGGCATCCCTGGTTTTGAAGGTTCTCATTATCCATCCTGTCATTTTCGAGCAGATGCAATTGCTACTTTGTTATGGTCCTTGAAGGTGAGATCTCTGACATGATCACTCCCAGGTCTTTGACATTAGTTTTTCGCTCTATTGTGTGGTTGGAATTAGTTTTGTACTCCTATGAGATTTTAATTTCTTTACGTTTTCCGTATCTGAGTAATTGAAATTTCTCATCATTGAACTTCATATTGTTTTCTGCAGCCCATTTAAAGATTTGGTTTATGTCTGCTTGAAGTCTTGCAGTGTCTTCAAAGGTGGACACTGTCATACAGATTCGGGTGTCATCTGCAAAGGAAGACAAAGCACTGTGGCTTATATCCCTGTCAATGTCTGATATGAGGATGAGGAATAGGATGGGAGCAAGTACTGTGCCTTGTGGAACAGAGCTTTTCACAGTAGCTGCCTCAGACTTTACTCTGTTGACTACTACTCTTTGTGTTCTACATGTTAGGAAATTATAGATCCATCTACCAACTTTTCCTGTTATTCCTTTATCACGCATTTTGTGTGCTATTACACCATGGTCACACTTGTCAAAGGCTTTTGCAAAATCTGTGTATATAACATCTGCATTCTGTTTATCTTCTGCCACTGACTTTCCAATATCCACCTTATTCTGCCTATTACTAGTTCTCCTAGAATTTATAATATTACTACACTGGGACTTCACTGTTTTTCCCCATAACCCATAACACTAACTTTTTCTAGTATAAAGTCCTAACAGCTCCCTCCACTGCAGTTGCCAGTGCCCCCACCCCAGACCTAGATAAGTGAACCCCATCCCTGGCATACATGTCATTTCTGCAATAGAAGAGGTCCCAGTTGTCAGTGAATGTTACTGCATTTTCCTTACAGTATTTGTCCAGCCAGCAATTGACACCAGTTGCCCTGGACAACCATTCATTTCCAACTCCTCTCCTTGGCAGAATACCACATATGACAGGGTTTCCACCCTTCTTCCTAATTATGTCTATTGCTGACCTATACCTGCTAGTCAGGTCCTCACTCCTACGTCTGCCAACATCGTTGCCTCCAGCACTGAGACAGATAATAGGATTGCTCCCATTACCTCTCATGATGTCGTCCAGACAGCTAACAATATCCTCCATCCCAGCCCCAGGAAAGCAAACCCTCTGTCTCCTACTTCTATCTTTCAAGCAGAAGGCTCTATCCATGTACCTAATCTGACTATCCCCAACAAGAACAATGTTCTTACCTTCCTTGGTGTCTTTCGTCGTGATGTTCCCAGTAGTCGACTCACATTCATCGGGTAACAATGAGAATCGGTTAGATATTTCCACAACAGTTTCCTGGATCTTCGTTGATTCTACCTCTCCATCCGTCCTCTTGAACTTTAACTTTGTCCAATGCGTTCCAGCCACTGTCCAGGTTCCTTTCCTAGCTTGAGGATTCTCAACAGGAGGATTACTACGTATCCTCTTGTTTTCCTCAGTCAGTCGCTGTATCTCAAGCTTAGCTACCCTCAGTTCTTCCTTCATCTGCTGGTAGAGTAGCTCAAGAGAGGACATCTTGTTCAGATTCACAGAGAGCACACAAGACACGTCTTCACAGATGCTAGGCATTCGCAAGAACAGGCGAAATATTCACAAACACTGATCTCTGGCCGAAGGAAACTCGAACCTACTAACCTTTTGACAAGGTACGCAGTGCTTTACCGACCTTACCACACTGACCCAATACCTTGGCGTCCAGCCAACCTCCCGTATGGATCGAACTCCCCTGAAAATTGGACTTTTCATAAACAAATATTTGCTCATGTAAGTTGGATTTTCTTGAAATATGGTCTTTTCTTGCCGGTCATTCTTTTATCTTGTAGTGGGTTACGTCGTTACCACTATTCCAAAAAGAAAGCGCATATAAGTTGTTTAACTAAGCGGGAGATCAAATATTAACTTTTAGGTTCCCAAATATTTTCCACTTGTGGTCATTGTATTTTGTTAGTCTGAGTAGAATTTCCATATGCTTCAATGTTTCCTTTAATCCCACATCATGAGCCACTGTCACAGATGGCTCTTCATTGCAGTGTTAAGGAGCACTGCATAATTAAGCTGGCCTTAGTGAAATCGATGAACAGTTTCCATTCATTAGTATAGTGTTCTTTGTCCATTTCCTTCATAAGGTCATTCACATTAGTGCAGAATCACTAGAACCTACATTCGATAGATTATTGCTAAACTAGTACGGCGTTCACGAAAATGAGATTTGTTGCTCCTTCACCTAAAAGGTTCTACTCTTGTCAGCTCTGAATTCTTTGATAGGTCAAGGTTCCTGACAAGGTCATTTAACTCTTATAGAGCGAATAAAAGATTTCAGATTTCGGTGATTCATAAAGATCACTGTTATAAATTTCTTCACTGCTGTCACCTGTGTCATAAACAAGTGGAACAGATACAGGAATGTCCTCATTACGGGGCCCAGATTATAATGCTGACTTACATTCTGGATATGTTACTTTGTTCTTTTCTTCAAGGGACAGTCAGCATTACCCATGCAGAGGTAACAGTCAGTCAGGTAAATCTTCGGTTCTCACCACAGCATTGATGTACGTTTCCTATTCAACTACTGCGTCAGTTTAGAAGTACAAAGAGTACAGTATGTGTGGAGTCCATGTTTAATTTTGATCACCCATCTTACCACCTAAGTAGAGCTTGCATAAACGATTTGTTTTATTTTTCGTTGATGACGTGATGTATATTTGCAACATACATAGTAAAAGCTGTCTGCACTGTTCAGTCATTCTCGTTTCATTATGTTAAACTAAAATAAAGATTTAATATAACATAACAAAACAAATCGATTATAATATGTAACAGAGAAATGCAATTTAAGCAAAATTAACAGCAATGCACCATTCCAGATGGAATGGTGCACATCATAATATTAAGACACAATTCCATAGTCTGGGCTCCCTGAGTACAAATTCCTGTAGCAATAACTGTAAAAATCCGTCTAAATACCACGAAATTGAGTTGATGTTGTAATAAAATAATATTTTATAATTTTACTCCCGCAATCCTAGAATTAAATGTGGGATATTTAGGTTTTGAGCTGAGGCCTTTATACACTAGCTTACCTTTATGCAGTTTCCATTGTTAGGTTGTTATTATTATATGCAATACACAATATTTAATTTAATAAATTGTTGTTAAAACTTTTAAGAAAAAATCCTTTCCTAGGATGTATTGATGCCAGTGAGTAAGGGGAGGGATTTCCAATGTATCAGAATTGATTGTTTCCCATTTTATGAGTCCTGAAGGGGACCATGAGCCTTTTTTCATTTAAAAACAAAATTAAAATCGAAAAATTATGGAAATGAATTTATTCTTACCAAAAAATAGTGCATAATTCTGGCAACAAGTTGATGCAAGCTGTTTATTTCTATCATATTTCTAAGTATGTTTATCCTAAAAAGTATTTTTTTGTTCTTGGTGTCAGCAAAAAGACTTGTTGGCAATTCGTCAGTTTTTTTTTTTTACCCCTAAAATTGTGATTTTTATTATTTTTTTTACTTGAGATACACTGCATGGCAACTTGTGTGAGTAGTGGTGTAGTGAGCTGCGGCCAGACACGGCTCTCAGTGGCCTTGCAGCCTCTGATAAGCATTGTGTGGTGTGTTGCGCTGAAAGGTTACGGGCGATTTCCTAAGATTTTTACATTTACATAATTATCAGTATCTCAGGAATAAGTTATTGCAATATAATACCTCTCATGCAAAGAGTATTTGTCATAGCATCATGATTCTTTCGTAGGTTATTGAGGAAGGATGGTTCTATCGTAATTCAGAGTGATTTTGCGCGATGTGCTTTACCGTTTCTTGTTAGTGATTTTTATTTCCCCCAAAAAAAAAAAAAAACACGTATTTCAACATTTTGTATAATGCAATCTATTGACAGAAAGCTCATACCACGCTGAAGCTTCATAACCTAACTCTTCATCTTTCATCTGATATCAACTAGAACATTGTATGTCTTACTAATTTTGTTGAAAATGCACTGCCATAAATCTTATCCAATAGGGCATTTTTTTTTCTGTATAACTCAAAGGCAAAACGTCACTAAAAACTCAGTGTCTACTAATGAAATGCTGCTTAATTCAAAGACAATATTCCCATTGAAATATTTGCATAAATAAAGAAGTTTGGTTGACTTTGCTCACCCCCTCTGAATGGCCCCTACGTTTCTGGTGCACCTTCAATATATAATTCAATCAAATGTTTTGAAAAAACTACATGCCAATGTCATACTAATAATCAGTTCATATATTCACTTATTCTCTTAGCCTTCGTTGTTGTGCGGGACATTGTGTGGGTGATGGTGGTGATGGGCGTGTGGGGCTGCGGTGTGGGCGCCTTCATGAGTATTTTCAACTTAGTCAGTGTTCACTACATGGGCCTCAAAAACTTAATGCCAATGTACGGGGCCACTATGATGTGTATTGCTGGAGGATACATCACAATCGGCCCAATCGCTGGTAAGTCAATATTTTTTTCTTCACTTTTTCTAATACAGAATTGAAAGCTGTTATCCAATCTCAATTCTTTTATGAATATTATTATATTATGTTGGATTATGAAGCACAGAATTTTTTAAACATTTTGGTTATTCGTGTTCTATAGTCAACCATTTATTCAAATACGTAAGTAATTTCGGTCTTTCACGCAGGGTATATCCGCGACGTCACCGACAGCTACGAAATTTCTATGTTTGTGTTAGCCTCTTCGGTCTTCTGCAGCTTCCTCCTCTGGTTATTCATGCCTGCAGCTGCCAATTTTGATACTAGGAGGAGTACTGTGGATAACGTGGCTTAGTCACAATGAAAACTAAGATATAACAGACTTTGTTGCTAAGTAGCTAATGTATGTGAAATATAGTTTTTAGATAATAAGAGATACAGGTTTCCATAAAATATTAATAAGTAATAGCTTTCGTTGCCATATTTACTAATTTCTCCTAATATGAGGGATTCACCATAATAGCAAGAAGGTGAAGGAAACAAATTTAAGTGATCAACATCAAAGAAACTGGAACCCATATTTAATATGGAAGTCACAAAGAAAACTGGAAGTCACCAAAAGGGTTCCTAAAGCCACATCAAGTGTACTGGAAGCTACATAATTGGGATGGGAAGCCACATTAAAAGCACTGGAAGCCACATAAAGGGGACAGGAAAACACATAAAAGGCACTGTAAGCCACAGAAAGGGGACGGGAAGACAATTAAAGGCACTGGAAGCCACATTGAGGACAATGAGAATTACTTCCCAAGTTACGTCTCACGTCTCTTATCTGCTTCTCACGTCCCCTCATTACTTTTCACGTAAAAAAAGAGCATATGAAATCTCATAAAGGATAATGAAGACCACAGAGGGCACCGGAAGTCAGAGGACACTGTAAATTAGAGGGCACCGGAAGTTAGAGAGAACCGGAAGTTAGAGAGAACCGGAAGTCCAAGGGCACTGGAAGTCAGAGGTCACTGGAAGTCAGAAAGTACTGGAAGTCAGAAAGTACTGAAAGTCAGAGGCCAATGAAAGCCACACAAAAACTCTGAAATCCTTATAAAGGGCACTGGAAAATATGTCAGGAACATTGGAATTCACATTAACGATACTGGAAGCCACATTTTGAGAACTGGAAACCAAGTTACTTAACTGGAGGCGAAATTGCAAAACTGGAAGCCAATTTACTAAAAGGACACTGGAAGCCACGTAAAACGCAATGGAAAACTATAAATAGATGCTGGAAGCGATATAGGGCACCAGAAACTACAAAAAACATGGAAACAACAAAAAAACACTGTAAGTCACATACAGGTTGCTGGCGGCTACAGAAAGCACTGGAATCCTCAAAAGACATTAGGTACCACAAAGGGCATTAGATGTAACTAAGGGCATTGAAAGTTACACAGGTTACTGAGAGTTAGAGATATCATACGGCTTCTGGGAAATAGAAGACAATAGTAGAAGCTACACTAAATGCAACTGGAAGAAACAAGTAAGCTTCAAGCTGCAGCATGGTCACTTGAAGCCATATCAATATCAGTGAAAGCTCCTTAAAGTGACTTAGCGTTCAGTGTCACGAACGGGGAATGGTTGATTCATTATGAGGATTAGGGACATCATACTGTATGGGTAAAGCCTTTACTGATTCCTGATTAAGTTTGAGTTGCTTCGTTAAGCTTTTGATAGAATAAAGAAAATTCAGTGACGCTTTATTGGTAAAACGTTTCACTCAAGGGGGATGCCTATAAAGTATTTCATGCCTTCTATATGTATTCATATTAAAAAAGTGTCTTTGGGACACAACATTATTTAATTTTACTTAAATCTACGGTACAGCTCACCATCAAGCTCATTTAAAAGTCGTAGAAGAGGACAATTATTTTTTCTGTATTATATTAAGTGGGAGTACATTCTGTTTCAACTAAAGAACCCGCGTTCAGTCTTGGACAGATGAGAGATCAGTGGACAAGTCTCCTTTATGCTGGTGATGAACTCTTCATTCAAGAAATTAAACCTGATAACCTCCAATTTCCACAGGCGATGTGTGACTCATCAGAGCCAGATTATTAAGATCTTGTAGGCTACAGGTACTGTGAGGCCCCTTGGCAACAGGTACTGTGAGGCCCCTGTGCTACAGGTACTGTGAGGCCCCTGGGCTACAGGTACTGTGAGGCCCCTGGGCTACAGGTACTGTGAGGCCCCTGGGCTACAGGTACTGTGAGGCCCCTGGGCTACACGTACTGTGAGGCCCCTGGGCTACAGGTGCTGTGAGGCCACAGTTTTGCGTAATTTCATGGAAACAAATTTCTCCAAAACATCAGTAAAAATTAAGTTGTTGAGAACATCTCTGGAGCCCCTCCAGCAGGCTGAGGCCCCTGGGCTGCTGCCCCTAAAAGCCATGCGTTAATCTGGCCCTGATACTAATAAAAGAAGGGGCAAAAATCCAATGTATAGAAGCACCTTTCTCTGATACACAAAGCACCATAGTACAAATGCAAATGTGATTTTATGTTGGCCGAACTTCAAACACTTATATTATGTGGGCTATTACTAATATATGAACAGGCAACATGCCAACCCAACTATTCACATGTAGTCCTGTATCGCTCTTCTGCTACCATAGATTATCAAATTATATGAATTATATATTGTGTACAGTGCTGACACGTTGATGAGTAAGATCACAAGTGCAATGCTTAGTTATCAATTGTCGAAACGTTCCGCATGCACAGCAAGCTTCTCCAGTTGAAATCATGCAATCACACTGGAGATAGTGGAAGTGGAGAGGTAATTTGTGGTGATGAGTTTCTCTGCCTTGAAAGGTGGTCAGTCCTTATTCTAAAGTAAAATCATGAGGCTAAAGACTATGCCAGAGGGGTCTTACTCCCTCAAAATGACCCTGAGGTGGCAGATTCCATCATACGTTATGATGGAGGCCTTTCGTACGCAGGTGTGTGTAACTTATGCTAGGCAGCTAAGGATGTGCCGTCTCTGTTGTGCCCCGGGCCATGTGGCAGCGACGTGTGAATGACGTAGGGATCAGCAGCATGGCCGGGAAGGTGGTAACGTTTGTGAAGAGACGGTCATGCGTGAGGAACCCATAACTCGAGTACCATCAGCTGCGAAGAATGCCTTGGTTGATGCAACCGTTACTGGCAGTTGGAGTGCAGCTGTTGAGGCGGTGGAGGAGGAGGCCGTTTTGACCTTAACCCCGGTATCGCATGGTGTGATGCAAGATCACGGTCGGGATGTCTCGGGTGATGTGAAGGCGTTGGTGGAGTCTGAGTTATCTGTCCCCAGTTTTGAAGAGCTCCAAAGGATTCTCGAGAGCCCACTGCTGTATGGGTTATTAAGCCCGACGGTGGAATCACCTGAGGAGATGGTGCGTTCAGTGTGTGTGGACAGTAGTGGAGTGGGCTTTGTTGACCGAGGGTCTGTGGTTACAGCTGAGGTGATAGTGCATAGAGAGGATAGTGAAGGGGAAATGGAAGTGGTGGAAGTATCCCGCAAAAGGCCCAGCAGAACAGCTGAGGATGATGTGATAACCCCGGGTCAAAGGTCGTGTAAGATGGTCTGGGTGGATGTGGCCAAGGGTAGGAAGGTTGCACTGCAGGGGAAGAATAGTGGGGCAGGGGGGAAGGGTTGTCGTGGAGTTAGTGGAACGTCCATGACAGGTATGTCAGGGCCAGTATGACGTAATGGTAAATCCCCATTGACGTTTTCAAGTGTTTCAACATGAATGTTAATGGCCTCCGAATGGAGGTAAAGAGGAGATGGGTAGAAGCAACACTCAGACGCATGAATGTTAACGTATGCTTCTTTCAGGAGCATAATTTCAGGTGTGGAAGGGATTTACGATTGAAAGATTATACATGTTATAAGGGGAGTTCTGAAAATCTCAAGGGTGGGGTTGTTGTGGGGATCCGTGAGACCAGCCCTTTCAGGTTGAAAGCGTGGAAGGAGGGAGGAGGGAGAAGGATTGTTAGGGTAGAGGGGGAGTGGGGTGACATACAGGTGTGTTTTATTGGGTTTATATGCTGGCGACTAACAATCGTCAGGTCAAGGAAGAGTTTGTTCGCAATATTTTAGTTTATGCTTTGCAAGGTCTCCCTTTAGTCACCGTCATCGTGGGTGATTGTAATTGCATGATTAGAGGGAAGGATATGGAACCGAGGGGGGGGTTGCACGTTGGGGGTCTTAAGGGAGGTGTTGCAGGCTGTCTGGGTGGAGGACATAGTCAGGGGGGGTGGGTGGCAGGTGGAACACACTTATATTAAACGGGGTTACGCGGCAAGGCTGGAACGGGTTTATGTATCAGGTGTGGTTTGGGTCGGTGCTGTAACTTGTGAGGATCTGGGTTACTCAGATCACAGGGGAGTTTTGGCTGAGTTAGGGTGGGAGGGAGCAGTGAGGATTTACCCCAGCTACTGGAAGTTGAACGTGCGTTTGTTGCAAGGCCCGGATCATCGGAAGATTTTTGTGGAATGGTGGGGGAGGTTCTGGGATGGGGGCTGGGGGATTGGCGATGTTGTGGATTGGTGGAACGTGAGAGCGAATTCTACAAAAGGAGGTATGGTTTCGTTTGGGGATGCAGAGGTACCTGGAGGAGCAACTAAAGGAGTGCTATGGGGGTGCAGGGAGATATCTGTATGCAGAGATTGGAAATCTTTGGATGCAACTGAGGGACATACAAAATGAAGGATTTCATGCTCTGTGGGTGCGAGGGGGTTTAGAGGAGGTATTATGGGGGAATAAACCCTAGGCGCTAGTTTTACGTAAGTTTCAAGCCCGGAGAAAGGGTATGACGGTTATGTCTCTAGTGGTTGACGAGGATTTGGGAGGGTATCGCCGTGGGCAGGTAATTTGCACCACAGATGCTATGAGTTGCTACACTGATAAATGGTTTGAGTGCAAATTGGGATGGAGGGAAGGTGTTGGGTACGTGAGTGGGATAGTCTTGGAGGGTATCGCTTTGAGACTAGGTACGGAGGATAGGGAGCTTATGGAAGGGTGTATTACTGAAGAGGAGGTATGGCAGGCCGTGAGGAGCCAAAAATTGAGGAAAGCGCCGGGTATCGATGGGATTTCGAGAGACTTTTATGTGGCCCATTGGGAGGTTTTACGACAGGTGTTGGTCAGGGTATTTAATGATATGAAGTTGCAGGGTAGGATGGGTGGGGAGCTAGATATGGGGATCGTGCTTTTAGTGATGAAAGGACGCGGCTGCAGGACCCTTGGGGCATACAAGCCAATTACGTTATTATGTGCTGATTATAATTTTTTTGCGCGTGTTTTTAGCAAACCGCATGAAGAGGGTTTTGGAGAAGTTATTGGAGGGTGGACAGTTTGGGGTCCTGGGGCGCAGTATGAGGGAGGGGCATTGCAGGATTAAACGTTTCATTGAGGGTTTGGAGGCAGGGGGAGTCGTGGGGCTGGATTGGGAAACACCCTACGACAGTGTAGATAGGGGTATGTTAAAGGGTATACTGTTGTGACAGAGGTTTGGGGAGGAGGTAGTGGGATGGTTGTGCACTTTGTATGCAGGGCTCGAGTAAGAGTACAGGTGAATGGGAGGGTGGGGTCTGTGGTGAGAATGGGGCAGGGGATGTGTCAGGGGTGCCCTTTATTGCAGCTTCTGTTTGCGTGTTTGCAGGACCCCTTTTACAGGCTGGTGTTGGAGGGAGTCAGGGAGGGAGGTTCTGTGCTAGCAGGTGGAGTGGGGATTATTGGTTACGTGGATGACACCACCATTTTAGTGGGAAGCGAGGAGGGATTGGGGAATGTCAATAGAATCATAGGGGTTTTTGGGCTGGCAACAGGTATGTGGGCGAATAGGGTGAAATCAAAGTTGTTAGAGGTAGGAACGTGGGTGGTAGGGGCGTTGGGGCAGAGGCTCGGGTGGGCGACAGTAGATACATTAAAAATATGCGGGGTGACTTTTAGTAATGTGGCGAGCATGGCACGTGAGATTAATTCCTCTGCGGTGGTTCACGCAGCTTTAGGTAGGTTGGCGGGATGGAGGCCAGACGAGGTTATCAGTTCTTTGGTGTATAGTAAGCTTTGGTATTTTGCCGCCGTGTATCCCCTCCTGGAAAGGGACATCCAGCGCTTGCAGGAAAGAGTTTTGCGATTTTTTGGGGGTTTCGGGAGGCATTGGTTAAGAAAGGAGGCAAGGATAGATAAAGTAATGAGGGAGGTAAGGTGGTGGTGGCAGGGCAGGGACCTGTCGGTGTGTGAGGCGATTCTGAGGAATCTCCTGGTAGTCCTGTATCATGGACGGGTGAAAGTGGGGAAGTTGGATAGGGATGGAACGGGGGATGTGGGGTACTAGGGGAGGAGGTCTATCTGAGGTATAACTGGAATGTTATGTGGTACTAGTTCAGACGTCTGAAGTTGCCTCCCAGAGTGCAGGAAACAGTGTATTGTTTTCTTCATGGCATTCTAGCTTCGAGGGCGCAGCTTTCCGTGATGGGTTTGGCAAGGGATGAGTTTTGTACACAATGTGGAATGCCGGACATGGCTTTTCATGTTGTGTATTTTTGCGAGGGTTTGGGGAGGGTGAGAGAATGGTTTACTGGGATAATTTGGGGGTGGGGGGTTAGTTTATCGGTTCTGCGGCTTTTATGTTTAGATGTGGTCTGATGTCCAGAGGATGTGTGGCGTGCGGTTATGTATTTGGTTTTAGATTACATTTATGTGTTATGGGGGATGATGGAGGTGAGAAGTGAGGCATGGATCCGGGCCCTAGCGGCTCGGTTTTATAGAACTAAGTGTAGGAATCAGGGGTTGTATGGTAAGGTGTGGGATAGAGGTTTTTCTGAGGGGTATAAGCGGTTGTCGATGGTAACGTTACTAGGTTAGTTTTGTGTGGGTTTGGAGGGGTTGGTCTCGGGGGGGGGGTGAGAATGGGGTGTGAAAGTTGTCAGGTGGAGTGCATGTATAGGGGGAGGTGGGTGTGGGTTTGAGGTTACTCCGGGCCCCTGTGTTGTTTTGACAGGGTATGGGTGCAAGGTGTGGCTGGTGACTCAGACGAGGGGAGGGGTTCAGCCTGGGTGTCAGGGGTTTTCCGATGGGGGTCTGCCCTACCTTAAGGTTAAGTTAGGTTAGGTTAGGTTAGGTTAGGTTTTGTCTGGAGTACATTTTTTTTTTTATATGACTCTTTGGGTTTCAGTTTTGTTAGGTAGGTTTTTTTTTTTTTTTTGACATTCCACACTTTATAGATGAATATTGTGTGTCCCATGAATTACCTGGGAACATATATTTTCCTATTTCTTATGTTTGCTTCGAAGTAGGTTTAAGACTTTTCATCATATAATTCATTATGCTTCTTAGGGTGCTGTATTATGGCAATGTTAGTTCCTATGTTTTTCGTCTACTGTTGTTTTGTGTTTTGTGGTGTGGCTACTGATGTATTTGAAGATGTTTCATGTTTTTGGTTTATTGATTTCTGCATCCTGTAAGTCGTGTCCCTTTTGAGGAAAAGGGTAAACACGTCGTAGTTTACCCAGCTTTTCTGTTTTCCCGCATTGTGTTTATTGATATAAAATTTTGTCTAGGATGGATGTGCATTGTATTGTATCATGATTATCGCTATATGAGATTTTTTAGTTATTATGTTTTGGTATATTTTCTTGTGCAGGACTGTATATGTATGTCCTGGGTTTAGATTTAAAGGTGTTAGTTATGTGTCCTCACGATAGCAAGGAGGCAACTGATATGTATTGTTCTAATATATATTACGGACTATCGTGGTTTTTTGAATTTCAAGTCAACATGTATGTAAGTTATAGGTAGTGTGTAGGTTTGGAGGCTGGAGTTTAGTGGCTATATTATGTACATCACTAGGTAGTTTCTTGAACTATGTTAAATGTAATAATATGAAATGTGCACTTGTACGTGGAGATGTACGCAATTATTGTATCAGTTTCTAAAAGATGCGCAACGCCGTGGTAGTAGCTTGTTGGGGGGTAAGAATTTGTATCATACCGAAAGTCTTGGATTCTTGGGGCCATTAATAAACCTTGTTAGGTTTATCTTATGTATATGTAAGTATAAAGTTTTTATATTTGTTTGAAGGATTTACTTATGCGATAGGGTTTTTTCTTTCGTGTGTATTATTTATGTGCTGATTAAGAATCAATAGTTCAAGGACAGCACCTTGTATACTTACTTTTTATGGCTGGTGAATGTATTTTTTTCTCCTTTTAATGGGATCGGTATTTTTTAGATACTAATCATAGAGTTTTTTGAGATGTATATTTCCAGATGTATGTAAAAATTGTATAATATATTTTTAAATAAATAAAAAAAAAAGACTCACAGGTACAAGGTCATGCTAAACAATTGTTAGCAAAAGTGTTGAAGAAATCCTCTCTGTCAAAATCCCACTGTGTTGCTGTGTAATAAAAGTATATTATAAATGGAATACAATGCCGACCATTTGCACATGTGACTTATTTATCTAAATGTGGTTTGGATGTCAATTATGAAGCTTAAGTGAAACTGCGTCACCATGATATCTTGATGAAGGGAATATCTTCTCCTGCTCTATTGATAACAGTTGTTTAGCATGACGTACTTTCATTGATGGGCCCCGTTCACATGTTACACCATCTCCAGCTACCGCATCTCACTCCCAGGTACAGTATAAAAGTCTCTGGTTCTATGCCTTTGCATTAGGCTAAGGGACTGACAGCCTATCTATACTGAAGAACTGATCACCTCAAATTACCTTTTCACTTTCACTGTCAGAAGTTATATGACTCGTATTTCCTTCACCAAATAAGCAAACTGGTATTTACAATATGTACAATGATGTAAGATCAAGTGTACAACACAGTGATCAAAGGAGACAAAAAGCAAGGAACCAGTCTGCCAAAACTCGTATCACAGATGAACCACATTCCTTCACAGCTCTGGCGGGCTTGTATGTGATTGGCCAATGAGCCGAGGTACTGATATAACGATGGGGTCCCTATTGATCATTAAAACCTTAGCACCTGGTTCGCTGGTCGGGAGTCAGCCAATATGGGAGTGTGACATACACAGAATAAAATGTAACATACTCGTAACATGCCACACATGCCCCCACCCTGACACCTCATCACATACCAACACTCATTGTTTCCTTCTTATCAGGTATTCCCTGATCTATTACAGTGCTTTTCCTACTATTCCTGCCTGCTAATCTAGTTTTTTAATCAGTCTCTTGTGTGGTAATGTGTCGAAAACCTTCTTACAGTCCAAGAAGGTGCAATATCTCTCCTGTCTTACTTCTGTTACCTTGTCATAGATCTCAAGTTGCTTCATAACACAGGATTCCCCATTCCTGAAGCCGTGTTGGTTGTCATGTATGAACCCATTCCTTTCTATATGCTCCACCACTCTTCTAATAATCTCCATCTTTACATACTATACATGTCAGTGACACTGAAGTTTAATGCTGCATGTCTGTCTCCTTAAAAATTGGGACTACATTTGCTGTCTTCCACACCTCAGACAGTTTCCCTGGTTCGATAGAATTCTTGAAGACTGCTGATAGCAGCACACACAGGATCCATGGGTAGATGTTATCTGGGCCCACTGCACTTTCTTCATCTATTCCTTGGTTATGTGCAGCGTGTGCTTAACAGCTTTGGGTCAGATTTGACTTTTGATGTTGTCATTCTCGTTCTGATGCTGGGTAACTCTCCGTATTCACTCATATTTTTTTATGGTTCTACGTAGCACACTTGGCTTTGGCCACTTTACACCTCCAGGTAAACCATGGACTCAACCTGGTCCCCCATAGTTTCTGTTGTCTCTGGTATGACCTTCTCCTCTGCCTCCCTGAGCTTTGTGGTCACTTTTTTTTTTTACATAGGGTTTGACAAGGTTAGGTTAAGGATCCCTAATTTTACTGACCAGCTAAGAGCTGTTACCTACATCAGCTCATTTGAAAGCATTTTTATTTTTATGAAACATACAATAAAAATGCTTTCAAATGATCTGATGTAGGTAACATCTCTTAGCTTGTCAATAAAGTTAGCAATCCTTAACCTAACCTTGTCAAACTTTTTTTCCATCTGGTTCTCTTTCACACTGTACCTCATGCAGGAATTGCCTCATACCTATGTAGTCCCTTCGTTTGATGTTTGGCTTCTTCCATCCTTCTCATGCAACTTCCTTCTCCACTGTTATTCGAAACTCAAGACCACGTGATCACTAGGGGAAAGGATCCTTTCGTGTGTAATATCCCTTATGTCTCAGTTGTTCAAGGTGAGTGCAAGGTTCAATCTTGCTGGCACATTCTCTCCTCTCTCTCTCTCTCTCTCTCTCTCTCTCTCTCTCTCTCTCTCTCTCTCTCTCTCTCTCTCTCTCTCTCTCTCTCTCTCTCTCTCTCTCTCTCTCTCTCTCTCTCTCTCTCTCTCTCTCTCTCTCTCTCTGGATGTGTCCCTAACATGTTAGTGCATGAAGTTTTCCAATACTGTCTCCAGTATCTTAGTTTTCCACTTTTCTGGTTCCCCATGATGAGTAACTTTGCCCTACCCATGTGGGACCTTCTTGCCACCTCGGCTAGTGTATCCAGTATTCCTCTATTTCTTTCATTGTACTCTTGTCTTGGTCTCTTGCTGTTCAGGGGCAGGTTGTACATCACTGCTATCATCACCTTTGGACCCCTTGTCTGAAGTGTTATTATTATTATTATAATCAAATAGAAGGCTAAACCACAGGGTTATACAGCGCTGCAGGTTATTGTAGGATGGGAGAGTGAGTTGTAGAGGAGATGGACGATAGTAGGGTATGGAGTGCTAGATGACGGTGGGTAGTGCAGGGTGGAGGGTAGCAAGAGATCGAGGTAGAAGGGACTGAGGGAGGTGCTAGAGGTATAATCTTCAGAGTTTGTGTAGTAAGTCAGTTTCTGTCAAAAAGTCAACAAGAGAGTCAGGATTAAAGGAGGGTCCATCTGCAAGAAGGAAGGTAAAGAAAGGGCCGCAGAGCGAAGACGTCGTTGGAGGTAAATTCTGCGTGCTCGTTGATAGAGTGGACAGTCCAACAGGATATGTCGAACAGTCACTGGAACCTGACAATGCTCACAGAGAGGGCAGGAGCCCTTCCATGAGATACCCGTGAGTAAGACGAGTGTGGCCAATGCGAAGACGGAGAGAGTAGTCTCCCAACCTCGACATTGGTGACAAGAAGAAGGCCAGAAACCTATAACCGGTTTAATAGAATGAAGTTTGTTATTCAGCAGGTCAGACCAGCGTTGTTGCCAACGGGGGCGAAGGTGGGTAGCAATGACCGCAAAATAGTCCGTGAAAGGAACACCTCTATATGAAACTGGAAGGTCATGTACTGCTGACCGCGCAGCAGTGTCTGCCTGTTCATTGCCCTGTACGTCAACATGACCAGGGACCCAACAAAAAACAATATCTTTATGCTTGCTAAAGATACGGCGTAACCAAAGGTGGATACGAAGAACTAGGGGTGAGGTGTATCAATTTTACGGATAGCCTGTAAAGCACTAAGGAGTCTGAAACGACCACAAATGGTGACTCAGGCATAGATGCAATACGGATAATACAAGAATGGCATACACCCGCCGTAAATATGTAGCCGAGGGTAATAGATGCCCCCTTAAACGCTGTCCGGAAACACTGCTGCGAACCGACGCCCCCAGATGACTTTGAACCATCGGTGTTAAAGCATGGGATGGGAATGGGAAAGGGAAATTTAGAAAGAAAAAGAAGCCGCCAAAGGGGTTGGGCTTTTGGGAAGGTAAGAAAAGAACA